>PVIU01010153.1:35302-57303 GCA_004026605.1 Ondatra zibethicus
TTGATTTTAGCCATTCTGACAGGTGTAAGATGGTATCTCAAAGTTGTTTTGATTTGCATTTCCCTGATTGCTAAGGAAGTTGAGCATGACCTTAGGTATCTTTTGGCCATTCGAATTTCTTCTGTTGAGAATTCTCGGTTCAGATCCTTACCCCATTTTTTAATTGGGTAATTTAGAATTTTAATGTCTAGTTTCTTCAATTCTTTGTATATTTTGGAGATCAGACCTTTGTCCAATGTGGGGCTAGTGAAGATCTTCTCCCATTCAGTAGGATGCCTTTTTGTCTTAATGACAGTGTGCTTTGCTTTACAGAAGCTTCTCAGTTTCAGGAGATCCCATTTATTTATTGTTGCTTTTATTGTCTGTGCTACTAGGGTTATATTTAGGAAGTGGTCTCCTGTACCCATGCATTGAAGGCTATTTCCCACCTTCTCTTCTATCAGGTTCAGTGTGGTCAGATTTATATTGAAATCTTTAATTCATTTGGATGTGAGACCATGAGGGGTTTACCCACTGAGACAGTTTGTCTGAGCTAATGGGAGCTCACCAACTCCAACTAGATTGGGAGTGAATGAGCATAGGATCAAACTACTCCCTCTGAATGTGGTTGACAGTAGGGGAAGACTGAGGGGCCACTGATAGTGGCACTGGGATTTGTCTCTAGTGCATGTATTGGCTTTCTGGGATCCTGTTTTCTTTGGATGTATACCTTGTTCAACCTAGATTTAGTAGAGAGGGCCTTGGACTTGCCACAGGGCAGGGTGCCTTGTCCTCTCTTAGGATTGGAGGGGGATGGGAGGGTGCATGAAGGGAGTGGGAGGAAGTAAGGGAGTGAGAATGTGGATTAGTAATTTTTTAAAAGTATTAAAATAATAATAAAAAAGAAGATTGTTTTAAGCACAATTGTCTTCACTCTTACAGTTTAAAACACTTTTGTATATATCTCATTACATTTATCTTAACATGTAGAAATATAGTTATTTATAGTGTTCAAGATAATATTTTGAAATATATATATATATATGTACATTGTTGTTCATTGACTCACAATGGCTAATCAACACATGCATAAAGAACACATAATATTGTCATTTTTTAGTTTGCTTTTGATAATTATTTGCGAGGACCATGTTGATGAAAACATTACTCTGAATGAAGGAAATGGAGTAATCAGTGTGAGCTGACCAGAAATTTCTCTCCCTACTAACTAGCTTTCATAATGCTAGGAGGTACAAGTAGGGTCCTAGAGAAAATAAGACATCAGTGTTCTCACCCAGAGCTACATCTTACATTGTATCATACTGATCATATTATACAAGATGAGCACAGGTACAATAATGGAATGATACTTTGGATAAACAACAACTTTCTAAAAGAATTTAAAACGTATTGAAGTGTAAGGGATTCATGCCTGGTACTGTATATTTTGCTAAAAATCCATGACTATTGAGACCATATGCAATGTGTAACATTTTCTTTCTTGAAGGACAGCTCTCGTTTGTCTTAACTTTACAAAAAAGACATACAAACTAGAAAATAAACAAAAAAATTTCTATCAGTCCAAAGGAAAATAAACAATGCTGGGAGGGACTGTTGCTGTGAGAGAATTGAAAAAGTTGGAAGCATAAAATATAGGGTTGATATTATCTAAATAAATTGTATAATTGTATAAAAATTTTAAATAATACAAATATTGTAAAAAGGACAAATATTTGGGAAGGAGGAGTCCAGAAGGGTGACTACCTCTGCCAGGGAGGGGTGAAAGGCAATATCTAAGTAAACAGTCAGAGAGTCATATTTAGGGCTTCATAGTTGTGTTTAGTTTTATAAAGAAGAAGTAGGATATTTCCTTATAATTTCCTTGGCTTGTTGCCACATGAAAGAAAAGACTTTTTTTAATCCTTTGCTATTGACATGATATTTTTGAATAAAATTCTGAGGCCTCCAGTACATTTCCAATTAATAGTTGATTAATTTCTGCATCACCTTGTATTGGAGGACCTGGCAGTCACATATGGGATCAGATGTGTTGTGTATGTGGGATAATTCCTATTAATGATTATTTTTTGTATTGGAATAAATAAGTCAATTCTGTAATATGTGGTATAAATTTAGCAGTTTCAATACGCTAAATTCCTCTTTCTGTATATTGTGATGAATAACTATATTGAGAGGTTCCTCAATATCCATTAGTATCATGAGAAGAGTATATAATTCTGACTTTGGACACTTACTTAATTTTTCTAATTTGTAACCATTTTTTCTGAGTTATTTGCGTCAGTATAGAGTGTAGGGCCTCCAGTTATTTGTTTTCCATACAATGAGAGGAAAGCTTCTGCTAGGTCTCTTTATAAGATGAATTCTTTTACACTGGGGATATTTGATTTTTAGATCTTCCAAAAAATTACTACAAGTTTTTTGCAAGGGTTCTCTTTCTGCCCATAAATTTTTAATTTCATCTTTAGAGAATGGTACTATACTTTCTGCTGGGTCTATTTCTGCTAATTGATGAAGTCTCAATTTTCCTTTTAGATATAACTCAGAAACATTTTTTTCCTTTAAGTTTTTAATTTTTTACTTAGTTTATGTGGTAAAATGATTCACTGTAAGATAATATCCTCCCTCTGCACTAACTCCTGTAGGGAAATGCCTAGAATGTTATATGACCATAATGCCATTAAGTTTCAGAGCTCTATATGAGCCGCATATTCAATCTGTAATTTCTCTTCCACCAAAGTCAATTCTCTTTCAGCTTCAGCTAATAATTACTGGAATTATTTAAGTTCTTTTCTCAATCTAAGGTTTGATTAAATTAATCAGCCCATCAGATTTGATCCCAATAGTGAGACATAGATTGTAAATGTCTCCTAGCACTATTTGAAAGTCATTAAGAGTCTATAATCAATCTCTTCTTATTTGTACCTTTTGGGATCAAGTCTTTTGAAAACCTATTTTATAGCCTAAATAAGCAATAGAATCTCCTCTTCGTATTTTCTAAAGAGCAATTTATGATACCCAACAAGGCAAAAATTTCTTTACTTCTGCAAACATTCTTTATAAAGTATCTACATTTGATTCAGCTAATAATATGTCATCAATATAATTGTAGGCTATAGATTGAAAAAATTGTCTGTGTATTATTTCCAATGACTGACTTAAAAATATTGGCATAGGGTCTAGTAAGGAGTCTGCTTATTTGTCCGGGCCACCCAGAACCAAAATAACCACACAGAAACTATATTAATTAAAACACTGTTTGGCCCATTAGTTCTAGCTTCTTATTGGCTAACTCTTATATTAAGTTCTGCCCTATCAACAGGCCAAGGCAGTTTCTTTATTCACTAATGGTAATTACAGCACACATACGGGACTCCCACATTAATAGGGAGTGACTATTTAACATTCCTTGTGGGAGAACCTCTTGGAGAGATAAGAATTTTTATACATAGGCAAAATTTTCTCTGAATTTTTTGGAAAGGAATAGTGAAGAAACAGTCTATTAATAATTAACTATAAGAATCCACCCTTTACATAACAGAGAAGGGAGTAGGATGCCAGACTGTAAACAGCACATTGCTTGAATCACCTTATTAACAGCTTTTATTTCATTTACCATTCTCCATTTTCCAGATTTACTTTTAACAACAAATACAGGATAATTCCAATATCTGGTCAATTCTTCAACATGCTGAGAATTTTACTGCTCCTGTACCAGCTGTTATAAGGCCTGCATTTTCTCTTGTTAAAGACTATTTTATAACCCATATAGGTTTGTCCATCAATGATTTTAAAAGTATGGCTGGTGTTGTGTTTGAAAAGTCAGGAATTATTGTGCTCTGTTCTTGAACAATCTAAATGGTTAATGACTGTTTTTATATTGCCATCTAATATTTTTCCCAAAATTATACTTTAGTGTGTGGTTTGCTTCTGAGATTAGAATGTTAATCTGAATATTCCTTTGCTGTAACAAACCATTTCTCCATTACTATCTTAGCCACATAAGGCTTTTATTTTTTCACTGACCTTCTGTGCCTATACATTTGACCCCTCTCATACTCTGTTTTACCTAACATAAAGTTCCATTTCCTAAAAGGTTAACATCTACCTCCTATATGAATAATTTGAATACCATGCTTTGGTTGCAATTATTGTGGTATCTGCACCTGTGCCTACAAGGCCTTCAATACAATTTCATTTACTTGTATTTTTAATTTTATTCTATGTTCATTTGTAGAAGTTTGCCACAATATTTGCTTTATGTTTCTTCTTAAATTTTTGTTCTCTCTTTCATAGTTCTTCTGTCATCCATAGTAGTATGGTTTCTTATTATAAGCATTAGGCTCTTTAACTTCTCTGGGAAAGAATTTACTTACAGTTAAGGAAAATGACTGAACTGAATTTGGCATGGGGGTCTGTGAGGCACCTCTCAAAAATTTCCTGACAGCAAAGCATTTACTTGACTGTTATTGTTGACCTACATTTATTGGTCCAATGATTGCCTTTGCTATACCTCTGCATAATCCAGAAGGGAGAAGAGTTCTGTTTGAATTATGCTTAGAAAAAACATTGTTTCTAGGGACACCCTGTTTACAATCCCTTTTTATGTGAGAATGTTTACCACAAGTGAAGCAATTGACATTGTGGTTTTTCTTCAAACCACTGGAAATCACCTCTCCTATCCATGCATCATCATGGTCATGAGATTCAATAATGATTGTATCTTGGATTCATTCCCCAAGGGCACTGATTTTGCCTTTAACAACCTAGTTATCATTTTGCATTGTGCATTAGCATTTTCAAAAGCCAAAGATTCAAAGATTATTTTCTAGTTTATGGATCTTGTATCATTCCATTTTCTGCTGAAGTCAGACTTTGTAAGAAATCTGCAAAGGCTTTCTTTGTGCCCTGAAGTACTTTATCAAATGGCTCAATTTTCTTTCCTACTCCTCCAATTCTGTTCCAAGCATTCAAAGCTGTTGTTTGGCATAAAGTGAGGATGTGGTCATCATATAGTTATTGCCTTTGTATATCAATATATTCTCATTCATACAGAAATAGGTGTTGGGAGATTCCTATACCTGTAGTCCTACTTCATTGTACAATGATCCTACCCTCTTCTTTCTCTACCATATCATCCATTATAACTGAAGACCAGTTTCCAAGAACACTTTAATAAAGTCTTCCTAGTCTCTCAGGATAATTATATTGTAAGTGGTCTACAAGTTTAACATCTGCTTGACAAAAGGTAATATGCATGCCATATGAAACTACCACTATCTTGAATCCCCTTAAATCTAACATTTCTACTTGTATAACATTGGGGCTATCTGAATTTGCTAATTCCTGCAGAGTGAATGGATAAAGTCAGTTGTTTTCAAACTTTAGGCTGTTCCTCACTAACATTATAATGCAATGCTGAAATTTGTTCTACATTAAATTTTTCTGTTTTTATCTGAATATCTTTATGATCTGTTTTACCAAATTCTTCAAAAACTTTTATCTTGACACTCGTATTAGCCAACTTTTTAAGTGAAAAAACAAAACTGATATTTGTAACTGACAGTATCTAAGTCCCATCTAAATTAACTTTCATTTTTATTTAATGTGTCAGATTTCTAAAATTCATCTTTCCTTTAACAGTTCTAGTTTCAAACTGTCTAGTGTATTAACATACAGAGACCTAAATCCATCCATAGTAATAGTGTTTCCCAATAATTAATTTAGGAAAAACTCTCTTTTAAGTAGTTCCTCCCTTTAAGAAATCCCAATTCATAATTCATGTTACATTATTCATAATAACCAGCAGAAACTTGAAACAACCTAGATGCCAGTCAACTGAAGAATAGATGAAGAAAATGTGGTTCATTTACACAGTGAAGTATTACCCATCTATTCAAAAAAATAACATCATGAAATTTGCAGGAAAATGAATGGACCTAGGGAAAAAAAAACATCCTGAGTGAAGTAACCCAGACTTAGAAAGACAAAAATGGTATGTATCATTTATAAGTGGATATTAGATGGCAAATGATAATCAGACTACAATCTATAGCTCCAGAGAATCTAGGTAACAGGAAGACCATAAAAGGAACACTTGGATTGTCCAGAGAAGGGTCATTAGATGAGATCTCCTGGGTAAACTGGGAGTGAAGGGGACATTAAAGGGAAGGAGATTGGAGGTGAGAACATGAGGGGAAAAGATGTTTGAGTGGGAGCAGGAATGAAGTAGAAAAGCAATGAAAGAGATATTTGATAGAGAGAGCGACTATGAGAATGGGGAGAAATCTGGTGCTAGGGAAAGTCCCAAGAATCTACAAGACCCCAGATAAGACTCTTAACAACAGTGGAGTGGGAGCCAAAATGGGTGTTCTCCTGTAATCAGATTGGTGAATATCACAACTATCATCCTAGGGTCTCCATCCAGCAACTGATGGAACCAGATGAAGAGATTCACAACCAAGTAACAGGCTGAGTTCTGGGATTCCAATCAAAGAGAGTGAGGAGAGATTATATGAGCAAGAGAGGCCAAGATCATAATGGAGAAATCTACAGAGACAGCTGAACAAAGCTCATGGAAACTCAGAAACTCCAGACAAATAGCTGTGTTGACATCTTTGAACCAAAATAGACCCTCCATATGTAGGAGATAGCAATGAAGCTTGAACTATCTGTGAGCTACCTAGCAGTACAGCCAAGATCTATCCATGATGCATGAGCTAGATTATTGGAGATTTTAAATGGAGACTGCACTGTAGTTTCCTGGCCATCCAAACCTGAATAATCACACAAAAACTATATTAATTACCACACTGTTTGGCTGAAGGCTCAGGTGTATTTCTAACTAGTTCTTACATATTATATTAACCCATTTCTATTTATTTGTGTATTGCCACAAGGCTGCAGCTTACTGATAAGTTTCTGGCATCTTTCTCATTCAGCAGCTACATGGTATCTGCCTGGCTCTGCCTTCTTTCTCCCTGCACTCACTTTAGTTTTCTTGATTACTTATGTTCTGCCCTGCCATAGGCCAAAGCAGCTTCTTTATTAACCAATGGTAATAAAACATACTCAAAACATGCAGAGGGGAATCCCACTCCATCAGGAGCTCATTCCTTATAGTAGGATACCCTGTTCAGCCTTAATGCAGGAGAGTGGGACTTGGTCCTGTCCTAATTTAATGTGTCAGATTTTGTTGACTTTACATGGGAGCTCATACCCATAGGGAAGAGTGGATGCAGAGGGTGGGGGGTTATGCTGGTGGTGTGATGGGGTGGCAGAAGGATGGATGTGGGAAGAATTATGGATGGAATGTAAAATGAAATTTAAAAAATAAGTTAAAAGAAAATCAAAAGAAATCACAATTATCTTACCAAATCTGCCAGCATCAGTGAACTATGAGGCTTAGCATGTCTGAGCAGAGAACACGTGCAGCATATAGACAGCTGCAGCTTCTAGCATGTAGCCATGGGCTGCATGTGGCCGCCTGAGGAGAGGGGTTGTAGAGAAAGCCCTCAACCCATGGTGGAGAGAGAGAGAGATCTGTCTACCTGAAAAATGTAGAGGGGATTGCATAGCAAAAGCACATATGGCAGAGGCTGCCTAAAAGCAAAGCCAGCTTGTCTAGGGAGGATCAGTCTTGTGGTGTTTGGCCCTGAGGTACTTCTGAAGTTTAGGTGGCAGCAGGACACTGTTTTAGAGAGGCTACGGAAAAAATTAAAAGAAAGCTATCCAGGCAGTGCAGGATTCTCATGGGCAGGTCCAATGGGATTCTCACATGCAGCTCTGGCCTGTGAGTGTCTTTTTCATGAATTCTCACCTTAAAATTTCATGTCAATATGTAGCACGAGTTCTAAAAGGTTTTAAAAGCAAAAGCCCAGGGTAATCAGGACTGTGCCTTTGTTTACTGGCTGCCCAGATCTGAATAATCACACAGAAACTACATTAATTCCAGCATGTTTCTGTCAAGCATTCAGTCATATTAACCCGTTTCTATTTGTGTAGTGCCATGAGGCTGTGGCATACCATAAGTGTCCCAGGTCATTCTTCTATGACAGCTTCATGGCATCTCCCTGACTTCACATACTCTCTATATATATTTGTTCAGATTTCCTACCTGGCTTTACTCTCCTAAGGAATTGGCCAAAACAGCTTTATTCATTATCTAATAAAAGCAACACATATACAGAAGGAAATCCTACACCAGTACAGAGTCAGATATTGCAGAAAATGCTCAGCAATCAGAGACACGAAGGAGCAAAATCACGGCCACCTTACCTCTTAACTTCCCTGCTGAAAAGAAACGAAGTTCCTGTTTCCTCCTGCCATATCATTTCTTATCTCTGTCCAAACTTATCACTCCCTATCTTTACAGACCTCTAGGTTTCTATGGTTAGCTAGTGCCTAGCTCTGTACTTTGATCTTCAGGCAAGCTATATTTGTACAATCAAAATATCACCACACTTAGGGCCTTTTAAAATAACTTTAGTGCTATTTTCTCCTCTTTCCCTCTTTGTAATTTTCTATAAATCTTCCTTTGACTTTCCTCAATGAAAACCTTTTCCCTTTTCACTTTCATCTCACTTATATCCTAAAGGTACTCTACATAAATAGTAAAAACATTAAATATACGTATCTAGTGTTTTATTACTATATTGTTCAACTAATATTTTATTATATTCTTGGTTCGTGTGGTCAAAGTAAGCATTTGTACATGTTTTTTAATCCTACAGCATAACAATTAGTATAAATAAGTAATATATATATAGGAGAGTAATAAAAATCTGCATTTGAAGAATAAAATAACAGGAAAAATAGGTATGAATATCCTAGAAAAGGGGATATGTAACAATTTTTCTTTATGTCAAGCTTTGGACTTGTTAACAGAGAAAATCCATTAGCAAAATTCAAAGCATGATCTTCCTTCTTCCCTTGACGGATGAGCAAAAAGCTTATCAAGAATGCACAGACTTTGAATACTTCATTCCCAGTGAATTATGTGTACCTCTATTCTTAATTAAATCAAGTATCTTTCCTAGAAAATCTTATTTTAAATTTTCTAAGTTTAGAAACATCAATCATTAAAACACATCATTTAAACTTGACAATAGTCTTTTAGGACGCCTTTAACACTAAAGTAGATCAATAGATGCTGTAAAACTGGAGGTGAGGATTCTAATAAAATTACTTTTGAAATAATGAGTACCATCAAAATTTAATTTAGGAGCAAACAGAAGTTTTCAGCTTTCCAATGTTTTTATATAAATATGCCTTATATATTACAGTATGTGCACATTCTCTTACAACATGTTATTTTCACTGCTATGGATGTCTCTTAGAATATGTATTTAGTTATACTTAAATATGTGATATCTTATAAATGATTATTTTTAACTTTTATTTTGTAGCCAAGGAAAACAAAAGGAGAGAAGTCATACTTTTGGTGAACACTGGCTATTTTTTAACCCATAAGCTGTTTCTTTGAATTCTATGGTAACTATTTTGAGTTGGATAGTGTAATAAATGCAGAGATTCTATAAAATTGAGAACCAATAATAGAATTTTATGACAAATAGAGCAGAGTCTAACCAAACAAAACAAAATGAAAAAAACACAGCAAAAACCCTAAAATTATTAGAAAGAAAACTGATGTTGATGTATATTTCTTCCAGCCATTCTGGAGTTAAGCACTTATTTATGGCAAGGAAGCAATCATGTCTATATTCCTACAAATTTCAAGAAAATGACTGCCTAATTTGGAGGTATACAGCCAAAATTACTTGGTATACTATGGAAAATCTTTGAGATTAATTAATTTTAATTAATGAGTAGGTATTGTTTTATTCTTTTTAAAATAATGCTTTTAATTCTTTTAGTTTTTGAGATTTTCATGCATGAATATAATGTGTTATGATCATGTCTATGTCTTATTTTCACTAATTTTACCTCTCCACCTCCTCCTTTTGCTCTCTAACATGTCAGTTTTTCACCCTCAAGTCCTTTTTCACTACAAAACCAACAATACCTTTTGTTTATTTAGTCTTGCCATCTGACTGCTTGTGAATATGGGCCCATCCTCTGAAGGGCCCAAAATCTGGCAGTGGCTACAACCCCAAAGAAAGGTAATCATCCAAGAAATTATCTGTTTGTTTGTTTTTTCATAACAAATTCTAGCTGTATCATACTGTTGACTGTATTAGAAGTCTGTTCTATTTAATTGCTGAGATATATATTGTATTACTTTAAAAGTTTGTTATGTATCAAAGTTTTATTTTGTTTTAGTTTATTTTGGTCAGCAGAGATAGGGTCTCATCTTTTTGAACTGAGGAACCAGAAGGAAAAGAAGCAATTGATGGCTACTCCCAGTTCTTTGAACTTGCAGCCTTTTACCCCCAATATTTCACTTTTGTTATGTATTGATAAGACTAACTAGGATCATGATTTAATAATAATTATATTATTTGTAATTATTATTTATTATAAAGTTTATTAGTTACCATGTTGAGAATTCACATATATATATGATTTATTAGATAGTTAACATATACCTGTACTCTCAGCACTCTAAAAATAATAGAACATACCTTTAAACCCAGTACTAAAGAGGAAGAAGTAGGCAGATCATATAACTCAAGGCCCCCTGGTCTACACAGTGAGTTCCATGACAGAACTTTGCAGAGAAACCATGAATAAAAAAAAATAAAACAAAAAAATCTATACATTTTTGAAGACAGTTTAGATCAGGACTCTAATAATCTATTTTAAGTCTTGTTTTAAAATGTGGATTTCTTTTTTTATTGATTGATTTTTATTGTGCTCTACATTTTACTCTGCTACCCTTCCTGCCTCTCCCCTCCACTTCAACCCTCTCCCAAGGTTCCCATGCTCCCATTTTACTCAGGAGATCTTGTTTTTTTTTGCTTTCCATGTAGATAAGATGCAATATGTCTCCCTTAAGGACCTCATTGTTGTCTAGATTCTCTGGGATTGTGATTTGTAGGCTATTTTGTTGTACGAGGAATGGGCCACGTTCCTGGTGCCTGGCTAGCTTAACCCCCGAAATAACCACACAGAAATTGTATTAATTAAATTACTGCCTGGCCCATTATAGCTAGCCTCTTCTTGGCCAACTCTCACATCCTGATCTAACCCATTTCTACCAATCTGTGCAAAACCATGAGGTCGTGGCTTACCGGGAAAGAGTCTAACCAGCATCAGTCTCAAACAGGAGCTTCATGGCATCTGCCTGACTCTGCCTTCTTCCTTTCCATGTCTATCTAAGCTCTTCCTTATCAAAAGGCCAAGGCAGTTTCTTTATTCAACCAATGAAAGCAACACAAATACAGAAGAACCTCCTACACCACTGGTTTTCTTTACTTTATGTTTAAAAACCACTTGTAAGTGAGTACATGTGATAATTGTCTTTCTGGGTATGGGTTACATCACTAAAAATGTTGTTTTATAGCTCCATCCGTTTGCCTGCAAATTTCAAGTTATCGTTATTTTTTTCTGCTATGTAGTACTCCGTTGTATAAATTACCATATTTTCCTTATCCGTTCTTCAATCGAGGGACATTTAGGTTCTGGATCTGACAAACAATGCTGATATGACCATAGTTGAGCACATGTCTTTGTGGTACGATTGAGCATCCTTTGGAAATATACCCAAAAGTGGTATTGCTGGGTCTTGAGAAAGGTTGCTTTCGAATTTTCTGTGAAATAACCATACTGACATCTAAAGGGGCTGTACCAGCTTTCATTCCCACCAGCAATGCAGAAGTGTTCCCTTTACTCCACAACTTCTCCAGCATAAGTTGTCATCAGTGTTTTTGATCTTGGCCATTCTTACAGGTATAAGATGGAATCTCAGACTTATTTTGATTTACACTTTTCTGATGAATAAGGATGTTGGAAATTTCCTTAAGTATCTTTCAGCCATTTCATATTCTGTTTTTGAGAGTTGTCTGTTTAGGTCTGTACTCCATTTTTTTATTGGATTATTTGTTCTTGTGATGACCAATTTCTTGAGTCCTTTGTACACTTTGAAGAACCGTCCTTTGGCAGATGTGGGGTTGGTGAAGATCTCTTCCCATTCTGTAGGCTGTCATTTTGTCTTATTGACTGTGTCCTTTTCTTTACAGAAGCTTTCAGTTTCAGGAAGTTCCATTTAACTTTTTCTCTCAGTGTCTGTGACACTGGGGTTAAATTTTGGATGTGGCCTCCTGTGCCAATGCATTCCATTGTACTTGCCACTTTCTCTTCTATGAGGTTCAGTGTGGATAACTTTATGTTGAGGTCATTGATCCATCTGTACTTGAGTATTGTGCATGGTGATAGGCATGGTTTTCATTTTTCAACATGTTGATATCCAGTTATGCCAGCACTATTTTTAAAATATGCTTTTGATTCCATTTCATATTTTTTGCTTCTTTGTCAAAAATCAGGTGTTCAAAGGAGTGTTAATCAATGTCCAGGTCTTGATTCAGTTCCATTGTTCTTTCTGTCTGTTCTTATGCCAATACCAGGCTGTTTTCAGTACTGTAGCTCTGTAGTAGAGTTTGAAGTCAGGGATTGTGATGCCACCAGAAGTACTTTTATTGGACAGGACTGTTTTGGCTATCCTGGGTTTGTTAATTTTCCCTTTATGTTGAGTGCCATTCTTTTGAGTTTTGTGAAGAGTTTTGCTGGGATTTTAAAGGGCATTGCATTGAATCTGTAGATTGCTTTTTGGTAAGATTGCCATTTTTACTATGTTAATTCTGCCCACCCAGAGCATGGGAGATCTTTCTACTTTCTGGTGTCTTTTTCAATTTTATTTCAAAGACTTAAAGTTCTTGTCATACAAGTCTTCCATTTGTTTGGTTAGCATTATTACAAGATATTTTATGCTATTTGTGACTATTGTGAAGGGCAAAGTTTCTCTGATTTCTTTCTCAGCCTATTTTCATCACTGTAAAGGAGAGCTACTGATTTTTTGGAGGTAATATTGTATCCTGCTAAATTACTGAATGTGTTTATGAGTTTTAGAAGTTCCTTGGTAGAAATTTTGGGGTCACTTATGTAAACTATTATATCATCAGCAAATAGTGAGAGCTTGACTTTTTATTTTCTGATTTATATCCTGTTGATCTCCTTCTGTTGTTTTATTGCTTTATCTAGGACCTCAAGAACTATATTGAACAGATATAGAGTGGACAACCTTGTCTTGTTCGTGATTTTAGTGGGCTATTTAGTGTAAGTTTCTTTCCATTAATTTGATGTTTGCTTTTGGCTTACTGTATATTGCTTTTATTATGTTTAGCTATGTTCCTTGTATCCATGCTCTCTCTAAGACCTTTATCATGAAGGGATGTTGTATTTTGTCAAAAGCTTTTTTGGCATCTAATGAGATGATCATGTGGTTTTTATTTTTCAGCTTGTTTATATGGTAGATTATGTTAACATATTTTTATATGTTGAATCATCCCTGCATCTCTTGGATGAGGCTTTCTGTCTCAGCTTTAGCTGCAAAACCCTGCAGCTCTTTAAGAGGTCCTGCTATGAAACACTTAAACAGTGTTGATGAAAAGCTGACCGCATGCGTTTTGGTTTTCTGCCAGAGCAGAAAAAAAAAAAGCGCTGTTTTAAAATGCTGGCTTTCTGGGCCATCCTGCCAGGGCAATCTCTGATGCTTTCAGGCAGGCAGTCTGACTATGGAGCATTTGAGTGTGGTTTGTGAGCACACTGTTGCAGCTTGCTTGCTGGCAAGAACCTTGAAACACCATAGAGTTGTGGCAATCAATAGGGCTATGGCCAGTACCTCTGCCATGAGGCTGAAATCTCAGAAAACTAAGAAATGGGCTGGATCCAGCCATCAAAGCAATCACATTAATCCTCCCCATATTTTTTTTAGCAAATTAAAGATTCATGTGGTCAGAAAAAGAGAGATATACAGTAAAGATATATTCAAAGAAAAAAAAACTCTAAATGGTTTACTATGTTGAAAAATATATGTAGGCTTGGGGGAAAAATAAAAAAAAAGAGTAGTTGGGTATGGTGGCACACACCTTTAATCCCAATTCCTGGGACGCAGAGGAATACAGATCTCTGTGAGTTCAAAGTGTAGTAGAACACACCTTTAATCCAAGCACTGGTGAGACAGATACAGGTAGATCTCTATCAGTTTAAGAACAGCCTGGTCTACAGAGTGAGTTCCAGGACAAAGATATATAGAAACTCTGTCTCAAAAAGCCAAAAATTAAAAATAAAAGAAACAGAGTTTAAAATAAAGCCATATAAAGATGGAAAATACACAAAGAATCTGGATATTGTATGTTATTATGTTTTCTTTGAATTGTTTAAATGCTGAGGAAGGAGTAACAGCTGCTAAAAGATATTTGCTTATAAATGCTGCTGAATTAATCCAAGATAGCTATTTTCAAAATTGAAGTCAAAAGGTATGTTACTTTGGAGAAGAGATTTTTTTCTTTTGTTTCCACAGGAAATGAGAGGCTGTGGATTCATTCTGAATTAAGAAAACTCAGGTTTGATCAAGGAAGACCACCTGAGTAGTCTCTGGTAGGAACAGATGGCCCAGATGTCTGATTTCTATATCTAGAACAGATTCAAGACTGCTGCCTGAGATGATCAAGACTCACAGGATACTCCAGTCAGGACTTGATCATAATTCAAAATTTTCTTTAGGTTCCCCATAAGGTTATCAGCACCCCCAACCAGCAGGAAGTAGCATAGAATACTATGCCCACATTCCCAAAAAAATGGACTATGAATATTTTCCTTTGTTAAAAAAAAAAGATTGGGAAATGGTGCGGGACAATTCTGTATTCTGTCAATTATGTTTTAAATAAGCATTGATTGGCCAGTAGCCAGGAAGGAAGTATAGGTGGAACAACCAGACAGGAAGTAGACGTGGGGCAATGAGAACCAGAGAATTCTTGGAAGGAGGAAGCCCATTCCTCCCAATTCCTGTCCAGACACTGAAGAAGCAGGATGTGACCTGCCCCACTGAAAAAGTTACCAAGCCATGTGGCTAACACAGATAAGAATAATGGGCTAATATGCATTATAAGAGCTAATACAAAACCTAAGAAAATGGGCCAATCAGTTATATCTAATGTAGACTCTCTATGTGATTTTCTTTGGGGCTTACCAGCTGTGGGAACTGGGCAGGACAGAAACCCCAACAAGCAGACCCTCATGTTACATAGTTTGTCAGTTCAGACTTGTTTCTTTGGTTTAGATTCACTCCTGTGGAGGGCTCTGGCTTGCAGTTGGTCCCACAAAGGTGTCTGGCTCCTATCTACTCTCTCAGAGGTCCAGGCTCATGTGTACCAATACCCGCAGAGGACCTGGCTCAGGACTATTCCCTCAGAGGTCTCAGACTCGTGTCCAGACCTACAGAAGTTTCTGGTTCCTGCCTACTCCCTCAGAGGTCCCAGATTCACACCTAAACCAGCAGAGGTCTCTAGTTCCTGTCCACTCCCTCAGAGGTCCCATTCTCACACATAGACCCACAAAGGACCTGGCTCAGACCTAAAGTGTGCATTTCTAATAGTATATGTTTATATCCAAACATTACAAATTAAATACCCATGGTTTATAAAGTTTACCAAATTCCATAATCTAAATATTCACAACCATGTGTTACCCATATTATGATACTGAGTACTGACTTGGAAAATCTTCTCGTGATAAACTTTCCAGGATCAGTTAAAACTAGGTCATTGAGAGAGATCTAATGGACTGGGACTGTGTTTCAGTAGGAGAGAAAATTCCTCCCAGAGTGTGGTTCTGTGACCAGTACAACCTAACAACCTGGAAGAATTAAATGATCTGAGATGTTGATGAGTGAAATCTAAAAACTAGGCAAACTAATTTCTTGGATACTGACAGAAAACATGAGGCCTTGACTGAAAACAAATAAGCAGAGGCCTTTATCAGCCACGGTATAAGGAGAAGTAAATGTTTCCATATATATATTGCTTGTACTGGAAAAGAGGAGCCTTGGAATTATGGAATTAACATATTTATTATGTCTACCCTTAACTCTGAAGAAGATCCTATTCATATTTTATGTGTTACAGGTAAATCTCTTACAAAGCTTCATTTCATTTTGGAATGGCATGCAATTACACATATATTTATTGGGTATAAGCTAAAATTTTGGCACAGGCATATGGTGTAATCATCAAAACATAGTAATTACCACATTTATCTTCTAAAATTTTATCATTTATATATAATAGTTAAACATTTTAAGTTCTTTATTCTCTTCTAATTTATGTGAAATATAAAATAGATTGTTGTTAAGTATGTTCTTCCTATGAACAGCTATAAAAAAAGGCCCATACACAATAAAAAAGAAACTACAGAAATAAATCCACAACTGCTGAGTTTCAACAAGGATTCCAAAAGCACACATGGTAGAAGGGTGATCAGAGAATGTATTGGGCAAACAGCATGTGATTGCAAAAGAATGAAATCATACTTCCTCTGTCACTCTTATTTTTCCTTTGGCTGTTTGAGGAAAAAAATTTCTGTTATACATTGCTTTTCTGATGCAAATTTTCTTGAAACAACAATTAACTGAGATAGTAACTGTTATTTTTACAAGTTTTACAGAAGTACAAGTCACTTAGGACAGCCTATTTCCCAAAATAAGCCACAGACTATGTAAATTTTGATGTACAACATTTATATAAAGATTTATCAATCCAATTTCTTTTCAGATATACTGATATTTAAATTTCATGGCAGTCTTAAAATCTGTAAGTTTTATGGTTATGAGTTAAAATCCAATATTTGTCTACCCTTTATCCATCTTCCAAAATTTCTCATTTTTACAAAATGTTTATAATGATTTCTTACTATATCACTGTTGTGTATCATTTCCTCTGAGACTGAAACATTCCATTTTGCAGAGAAGCTCTTTAGGTGGGAAGATAAACAACTCAAAATAGCATCAGAAATTCCTAGGAACAGACCAGATTCTCTAGGCACATTTTCCCCAAGAGTAGACAAGGCAAGTTTTAAAGAAGACTCTGAGACCAGACAAACTGCTGGAGGAAGCAGAAACCAGCTGAACTTCCTGGAATTTAAAAATGACACTCTCCATCAGTTGAGCTACCTTTAGGCTGTGCAGTATGTTACAGGTTCTCAGATTTTGTGAGCAATCATCTATGCTGGGGTGGGCTTTGTGATACTGCTGTTCTTGAGTCATTTCTTCTCCTGTAAGTAACCCACACCTGTATTCCTGTAAGTAATCCCAAGAAAACTCAGTGATTCACCAAGTTGTCATTTTGTGGTATTAGTACATCGATCTTTCATAGGGTCCTTATCTAGGTTGACTAAACATGAGTGTTGTAAGCCAGTTTTGTCCTTCCCTGTCTTCACTTTCTTCACTTTACCATTCAACTTACAAACTTTTATACTTTGATTATATTTCTGTTTCCTGAAATGTATGCAACCTTCACTTTCTTCTTGTTTTAGAAAATGTACACAATCATTCATAGGCATATAAGCCAATGATGTTTTAAGTTTTACTCCAATTGCTCTTACAGACCATTTACTAACATACTCTGCTTTCATATTGCTAAACGTTGAATTTCTAAAACTAGTCTTATTAACTATAATCTCAATGCTTATCTTTTAAACACATTAGCTATCATCAATTGTGTTATCCTTCAGTAATGGTTATTTCAAAATATTTGACATGATATAATGACCCACTGGAAACATACTCAAAAAACTAAGTAAAAAGGGAAAAAAACTACAAAACACCATTTGACCTCATTTGCAAAGTTTATTTCAGAATTATGTACTTCTATATGTTTTATTTAAAACATTTTTTGGTTGAAGATAACTAAATAAAATAATTTTTAAAGTCTGTAACTCCTATAACTAATGTATGCATTTTAATATGGTCATTTATAAAATATGTAACATCTATAATTATACATATAATTATATCATTATATATAGCAAATGTGTACAACACCCCAACATATGTAACAAAAACAAATTATAAAAATTAAAGTTTCATACTAAGGTATGATTTTAAAATCCATGAATTACAAACTTACATTGTGGTAAAATCAATATTACAAAGCTTATCTAACATGATCAATGAAAAGTATAGATGACATAAAACATAAATAACATAAAAATATACAGAATGTTTAAAATGCCCCAGAGATTTCAATAATCACTAAATAAAATAAATTCATGGTTAAGATTAAGACATAAACTCCAAAGAAAAATTTTAGAAGTCAAGAGAAATGATTATATTTTGATCTTTTGGCTGAGAACAGGTAAAAATTGCTTTGTACTGATGTACAGTGCCTAACATTTCTCAGTTTAACATTTACCTTTTCACTATAAAGAGGAATTATTTACCTCACTGGAAGGGTTACCCATAGCTAATTTTACCAACACATGCAAAATTTCGGGGGAACAAAATATCTAATCAAAATTTTATTAATTTCATGAATTTTTCATTTTATTTGTTTTTAAAATACTAGTGTTTATACTTAATTTTCCCTCTTACTTAAGTCTCTACTATTTCACCATCCAAGGGGCATACCTTTTCTCAAAGTTCTGAAATCTGGAATACCCAAACTGAGTAATTACCATTATCTAAAAATCCTAACTGTCCTTCCTAAAGTAACCTTTGAATGAATAACTGCTGCCTATTGAGATGAAAATGTCCAAACTTGACATTCACCCCTGAATTTCTTCAGTAGGCACAGCTGGTCTAGTTGTGTTATGCATTTCTGTGCCTTGGTAAATTCCATTCATCTTTTCTCTCTTTTTCCATGTTTAGGGTGATCGTTGATTATAGCAGCTTTCAACCATGTTCATTTTTTATTTGTTATTTATCACTGAATCTAAAAAGAAAGGGAGAGACAGAAAGACAGAGACAGAGAGAGAGGAGAATGAAAGAAAGCCTGGCTGGGTTCATGTTTTAACTACACATTTTCATAAAGCTCCAAAGGAAAGAAAAAAAGGATGAAATAGGAAAGGGTTAGAAATAAGCATAAGAGAATACATTACTGAAATGTAACATTAAGTCACATGCAAGTTACTGCTTACTGTATTCAAATGCAATTAATATTAGACTTCAATTAATCTGGTAGATAAAAAAGAAATAATATTTTTTATACTTATACTGTTTAGTATTTATCAACTTCTATGCATTTTTGGTTCTACAACAGAATCCAGTGGCAGTTATAGAAACAGTAGTGTAGAAAAGGTAAGCCACAACATATGGTCACTGAGACTTGCCTGCCAAGAATGGAATCAAGAAAGCCCTAGACTACAAAGCAAGAAGCTTTGCTAACAGCAGGATGGAGAGTAAAATCCCATTACCTTCTGATCCATGTAAGTGCCTCAGAGCACTATATTTTCTGCATTAATGGTTTGGGCCTCATGATTTAGACGCAAGACAAAGATTACCTAGTCTGGTCTAGCAACAATTTTAGTAAAACGTCATAATTGAGGGCCACCATCTCTGATGCTTACTACATGGTACTAACTGAAAAATAGCACTGCACTGTCTCCTTTCTTAAGATATTAATAACAGTACAGACATCTTTCTTATTAGATTTTCTGTCTTTATCTCGGCCCCAGGATAAAGATTTGTTGTGGTATGTATATGGCACTGAGTGGTATGCAATGCCGAATAGTAAAAGCAAGGCCACTGATTCTAGGGTAAATGTGGGGCACTAACACTTAGGTGAAATCACAGCATGACCAAAGAAATCTTGATACTTTCATGATGAGATCACGGTATATTGGAGAGAAGTACTGATGAGTACACAGTTAATAATATCTATAGACTATGCTCAATGAAGATAAATGGTTATCACATTTGCTTTTGTGATCAGTAGTTGAAATTCCCTTAAGAATTATGTGTGCTCATTCAGAGTTAGGAGTTGGTGGCCAAGAATAAATTTTTCCTGACTACTGAATAATTAATCTGTCACCATTGTCCTTGGTTTGGCCACCCTGTCCTCACCAGCTCATAGGCTCATCTGATACTGAAAGGAGACATCATGATGCTAAACTGCTTTATTGCCTCTCTGTCATGATAAGACTCAATGTGTCCATAAAATGCATACCTTGAACTCCTTTACTATCTTAGAATTTTCTTTGTCAGGTTCTCATGTTCCAGCTGGTGAATATAGCCTTGTGAACCATCACTGTTCATGTTATTTTGTTTCCTATCATTGAAATCAGTTCAACAAATTAACACTTTTTCCTCATATTATCTGAATTCAATTCAAGAATCCCTTATATGCATGTTTCTTCTGAGGTAGATATTTATGCCTCCTTAATTATGATATTTTAGTTGATTAAGAAGTTACTCAAAATATTATACATTTTTTCAATTACCAGTTTAAAACATGCAAGAAAATATTAACTAAGCACCAGATTGATGTACATTTAAATCTATGAGCCGGATTATCTGAACTCTAAAAATCCACTTTTACTCCATAATCAGAATAAGGTGATTAGAGTTAATATACTTCTTTCAAGATTATAGAAAACTGAAAATGTAACATCCATTATGACTAAATACAGTTTTCAAAAGCTAGAAGATGGCACATTAAAATTTTATTTTCATTCTTCCTTTCTAATTACATCTATCATTATATGAAAAAAGTTACATACACCCACCAAAACAGATTTAAGACAAAGTAAGGAAAAATTGCATGTTTTTTGGAGTGACTGCCCTGACAGTGTATTCATTTGTTGTTATGATTAATACACTGAGGAAAACCAATATAGAGGAACTAAAACAACGTCACAGAGATTTTCTTATACAGTGAAGTCTGCACCATTACCAGTGGAAATATCTAGCATCGTTTTAAGGACCCCAACTCTGCCACATGTTGCCATGATTTAGTCTTTTCTGTGGTCTCTTCAATCCTGGGATTTCTACTCACTAAGGGTCCATGTAGCTTCATCAGTGGTTTCTTCTGGTCTCTCGAAGTGTCAAGATTCCACTTCTATCAACAACCCCATAAGTCTGCTGTATCAACTGCAATGGAGGCTTGTCATTCACAAATTGTGTCCTGTCCTTTCTACATAAACTTCAACCTTGTTACCTGGTGCCAAGCTCTGATTGCTCCCTATGGCCACTTCATACTTTCAAAACCTATAGTGGTATATCATTGGTATTTTGATAAACACATCTCTCTGAAAGAACAGAGGCCAGACTAAAGTCATTAGAGGTCATGTAATGGTGACTCACACCTTTAATTCCAGGATTTGGGAGAGGGGCAAATGGATCTCTGAGTGTTCAAGGCTATTCTGGGCTACATAAGATTAATGCAGAAACAAATCCAGGTAATGGTGGTCTATACCTTTAATCCCAGTATGAGGGAGTCACACATTTAATACCAACAGTAGCAGGAATATAAAATGAGAGGAGAGAGAGGTTTAGTCTGTTTTAGTTTGTGGTCACACATCGTTGGTATATGTAAGACTTCTCTAGTGCCTTGGCTGCTTTTGTTTTCTGCTTTTGGGGTTAAACCCTAATTACTGTCTCTAGGTTTTGCTACATAAACCAATACAATGTGGGACACTCTTAAGACATTTTAAAATTTGTCTTCCAGTCATTCCAAGATACGTTGGTCCCTCTGAGGACTTCAGCCTCTAGTTTGACTCCCCCAGTCCCCCCCAAAAAAACCATTTTCCAGAATATTTTAAGACAATATTGCTGGAATATTCTTAACCATAGCTGATTATTAAGCCCAGGGTAACTAGAATTAATTGATCCAAGAGAGAAAAGGTTTCACTTCAGCGGCATTCATTTCTTCCAAAAAAAAAAAAAACCTGTTTCTTCAACCCCAGATGACCAGAAACCACAGATTCTTAATGCAAAGTAGCACACAAACACCTTGAGAAACTTGCAAGTACTCTTAACTTCCCTTAGAAACTTCTCGTCAGGGTGCCAGTCTCTGCATTTCTCTCAGCATTATCTTCTAAGTTCCCATAACCGC
>PVIU01010153.1:57403-71991 GCA_004026605.1 Ondatra zibethicus
TTTTTTTTTTTTTTTTTTTTTTTTTTTTTTTTTTTTTTTTTTTTTTTTTTTTTTGCTATGATAAAACAACATGAGTAAATTCAATGGAAAGAAAATTTTTTTCTTTCATTTTGAATTTATGGGTAATGGTCCCTAACAAAGGAAAGTCAGGGCAGGAAATGAAGCAGCAACCCTAGGTAGCACTGAAACAGGACTATGGAAGAATGGCTTTACTGGCTTACATTTTCTGACTTACTCAGGTGTTCTTATACAATGAATAGTCACATGCCCTGAAATGGCATGTTTCCTCATGGTCAGGGCATTCCTATTTCAATTGGCAATTAAAAACCTAACTCACAGACATGTTCACAGGCTAATCTGATGTAGAGAATTCCTGAATTGATTTTCCATCTTTACATGTGATTCTAGTGTGTGTCAAGTTGACTAAACAGATAAGTTAATCAACAAAAAGTATAAAGGTAAAGAAAGATTATTAAGGAAGTTCTGTCTGTTTTCTTTGTTCTCTTATCTCTACATCTCCATCTCTATTCTTGTTCTCTCTTCCTCTGGAACACTCCTGTCACAGCTTGGTTTTTATTTATTTAGCTTTATTCTATATCACTCAATTTCCCCCCCAAACACTTCAATGTTGTGTTCTATTTCACAATAAAAAATACATACAACAAAAGAAATTAGAATGAATTATAAAAGTGGCAGCTGAGTTGAACATGGGTATTGAACATGGAATGGTTTGGATACTGCAGCTATATATGACTTCTATAATTACAACTGAAAATAACGTGTTATTAAAACAACTTCAAATTTTATTTAGAGATAAATAATATATGTTTCTATCTGTTAGCTTTACATACAGACTCTTATAAACTTAAAATGACAATGAGATTGTGCGTTTTAACAAGTTAATTTATATAAAATAATATTGTTTAGTTTTCAGTCTTCAATAAGTCATGGACCATAGCTTTATTCTAATGTCTATCCAGGACGAGAGGGAGAGATTTCTAATATATGCATGCTGTAGTTTTACTAATATTAAAATAATTCTTATTAGACCAACTTAAAGAATGTTCTTATTTTTTGTTTTATGATATAAGAATTCTAACCCAAGATCTCTGTGGTAATTTAGAAAGGGCTGTCATATTTGAAACAGCTTACATTACAGCACCTAAGGAAGGAGAAAGCAACGAAGAAATGTCCAGAGGAAAAAAATGCACTTCAGTAGAACATACTTCCTCCAAGGAAGCTCCACCTCCTAAAATCTTCCATCCTACACTGAACTTATCATTAGAGAATCTATTAACGATGTAAGTTATTTACAGTCACCTATCAGTAGTATCACTGGCAGGAGACCATGCCTTTGACATTTTTTTCATATTTTCTGGTGAGATATTTAAGCCTCAACTCACAATGACATAGTGTGTTTATATGACTTGTTTGTGGTACTGAGACCTAATTATTTTAACTATAATAATATTGGAATCTGATTAACCATATTAAAAATATTGCGTGCCATCAAAGTGTTTTGAAAAAGCTATTAACTCTGAGATCTATTTAGAAATTAATTACTTAAAATGCTTTATATTTAAGCACCTATGCTGTGGTCTTTACGTGTTATTCTGTTATACTTTCATTTTACTTTTATAGTTCACCTGCATGTGTGATAGTTAAGAAAGACATTACTAGAGTTATAATTATTTAAGGATTACTATAGTTCATTCTGGATATAAGAAAAGATTGTTTACTTCATAAATCACCTGTGAAGCTTACTTTAGTTATACTACAAAGTAGACATATGTGATTAACACTAAAGCAAAATAAGTAACATGATATTCACTGCCTTCCAAGTTATAGACGTTTTTGTAAATTTTTCATTGTTCTAAACAACATAAGCTGTATTGATAGAGAAACTGTTTCTCACTGGCATAAAACACAGAAGGTGGCAGAACTTGCTGGGTATTGCTTAGCACTGTGGAGAGGTGTCTCCCAGGTCTTGCCTTGTTCTTCAGGTTTCTACTAGAATACTTTATTTTTTTTTCTTGAAAGTAAATGTCCCTGATACTTAGTGCCAACACTTTATTTTTCCACAAGAAAACATGCAGGTTCTTGGCAGGAAATGTGACTGAATTTGGTGAGAAATATAGAATAATTATGTATTAATAGTACAAGGACAAAGAAAAATCTATAATTCTTATTGGTGATATACATTTATTTTATTTGATGTTTTATATGTGAATATTTTTATTTCTGTAAATAAAAGATGACTGAATAAAACAACAAAATATAATTTTATAACACAAAATGATCAAAGGAAATAAAATCTGTTTAATCACATACCTATGGAGTATATACTTTAAAAATTGTGTAAAAAAAAGTTTATTTCCTACAATTATCCAAGTAAGTCTAAAAGAATAAAGATTTTGGCATTCATTTATAATCTATCACAATGAACAATAGAAGACAAAAGATGTTTGCACATTTGCACATTATGTCTGTTCCTACTCTAATCTGGGGAATGAAATAGGATAGAAGTTGCCAGGAGATGAAAGCAAGTGTGGGAAATAGTGAGATGATGGATAAAGGCAACATATCTTTTTTGAGAAAGAGTTTCTCTGTCCTGGAACGAGCTCTTGTTGACTGGGCTGGCCTCGAACTCTCAGACATCCACCTGCCTCTGCCTCCCTAGTGCTAGGATTAAAGGTGTGTGAAAACAACCACCCAGTGGACAAAGAGAACTTATATTAATGATAAAAGGAGGAAAAGAGTCCCAGTTTATACCATGAGTCCCATAGTTAATAGTTAATACTGTTATTTATGTTACATTATTAAAGCAAAGAGACAGAATATGCATACTCTACATACAAAATGGTAACTATGGGTGGTAAAGAATATTTAATTAATTTGAAAGATAATTGCTAATCAGTTACTGGTAAGTCACTGGTGTAGGAGGTCCTTCTGTCTATGTGTTACTTTGGTTGGTTAATAAAGGAACGGCTTTGGGCCTATAGCAGAGCTATAGGAGAACAGAGCTAGGTGGGGAAAACCTAATGGATTTCTGAGAAGAAGAGGAGGAGAGAGACATCACGGAGCCACCAGAGCCAGACATGCTAATTCTAGGCCTGTAAGCCATGGCCACGTGGTGATACACAAATTACTAGAAATTGGTTAAATCAATGTAAGAGTTAGCCAATAGGATGCTAGAGCTAATGGGCCAAGAAGTGATTTAATGATTACAGTTTCTGTGTGGTTATTTTGGGACTAAGCTAGCAGGGTGGCCAGGAACTGGGCAGCAGGACAAACAAGTGGACCTTCCTCCTACAAGTCACAGTACAACATCTTTGTAATCCAAAGTTTGCTTTCAGATTGCTTAAAGTGATATATATACTGAGTAGAAGCTAACAAATGAAGATTAAATAAATTTGTCATTCTTAATAAATCATATTTTGTTTTATTTTAAACTCATATTTTTCTGTGTTTAAATTGTATTATTGTCTTATAACATATAAACATTACAAAGTCATATAGGATGTAACATTTATTAATTATGTAGATACCAGATGAAGATATTAAGTACTTTTCACTGTGATAGAAAATCTCACAAAAGTAAATTAAGAAATGGAGGATTTAATTTTGTTCACAGTTAAATGGTTTTGTCTATCATGATATAGAAGTCATGACAGGTGTTCTGGCTGGATTAGAAGGAATATGTGTCAGCTAACAGTTACAAGACTCTGACAAGGGTATGGGGAGCTTGCATGACAGTCAGAGCCAGCCCACAATTCTTAAGCACCAACTCTTCTGTCGTATATCTACAAGGTGGATCCTATCCCTCAAAGATTCTACGATGTCTAAAAAGTGTGTGATTACCTAAGGCCAAGTGTTCTAACACTAGAGCTTTGACATTAAAATAAATTTGCATGCCTATTTACATAACATTTTTGTTGTCAAATATGCGTATAATAATAGTTCATTCAAATGCCATGGATTATATGATTTATATACACTTAAAATATTATTGGGAGGCAAAATGTTTGCTTCCCATTATTGTTTATTTATTCTAGAATGGATCTATTATAAGTCTTTAAAGAGCAATGGGCATTGAAGAGGCTCCTTGTGGAATATGTTAGTCATTTAATCTGTCTCTTTAAAGACTTTGCTTCTTTTTTTTCCTGACTAGGTCTGGTTCTTAAAATGCTAAGCACATCTCCAGCATTACTAGTGTCTATACTGCCCTGCCTACTTGCTCCACATAGTCCAACATGGTGGAAGTCTGGTCACCACCTCTGCAAGCTGTGCACATTGCCCCAGTTCCAAGTATGAGAGGGTCTATGTCTAGGCATTAAGCAGTTACTGCTTACAAACCCCATTTAAATGCTCTGCCTCCTGAAAGAGCTAGAGGTGCTCTGGCCCGGAAATCCAGCATTTCAAAATGGCATGGCGTTTATTTATTTATTTTTTGCTACTGCTGAGTCAGGAAAGCCTTTCTTAAACCATCTGTGGCATGCCACCAGCAAAGCAGCAAAAAGCTACGTTAAGCTCTATGTTTTTGTGTCTGGAATTCCTTTTCAAGCCCTCTCAGGTGTTAAGTGGATTTTAGTCAACTCCCAAAATAATCACACAGAAACTGTATTATTTAAATCACTGTTTGGTCCATTAGCTCTAGCTTCTTATTGGCTAATTATCACATATTAATTTAACCCATTTCTATTAAATTGTGCATTGCCATGTAGCTGTGGTTTATCAGCTTAAGTTCTGGCATCTGTCTCCGGTGGGGCTTCATGGCTTCTCCTGACTTTGCCTTCTTCCTTCCAGCATTCAGTTTAGTTTTCCCTGCCTTCCTAAGTTCTGCGCTATCAACAGGATGAGGAAGTTTCTTTATTCACCAATAGTATCCACAGCACACAGAGTGGAATCCTACATCACTGTTCCACCTTGTCTGAAGGTCAGAGAGTTTGAGCTGTTTTTGCTCTTTCAAAGTTGCTGATAAGAGGCATAGCTACAAAACAAGATGTCCTGAGCTAGCATGTGATGACTTTCTGTTTTGGACATGAACATGGACCTGTTTCATCTTCACCAACTGCCAGAGAATTTGAGGCTACTTTCGGTCCTTCTTTTAAAATAGGAGGTGTGACATTTGGAGTGGCTGCCTACAGAATACTTGGTTTAGAGAGTATTTTTACTGCCCAAAACATCAAATACCTTACTCAGGAAATAATGGCTTGATGTTTCAAGTATTGAAGCAAGTCACTCTTCTGGTTGTTCTTTGTGTCATGTTAAAATAGTCTTTTGCCTTCTTTCCCCTTTTGTATTGGGTTATAAAAGCATATGGAAATCAAACATGGGCAAATTAAGGATTCAGTATTCCCTGAATATCTCCCTGTTTTTAGTCTGTGTTTCTGTCTCTCATTTCTCTGATATCTCTGTTTCATTTGTTTAATAATTCTAACCCTCATGCTCCTTCCCTGAAATGTACAAGTTTTGTTGAAGATGGTTCCCCAGACCACTTCTGATCCTCCATATTCCATCCCCTAGTCCTTTTTTTTATTTTTCAAGAAAGGATTTCTCTGCAGCTTTGGAGCATGTCATGGAACTAGCTCTTATAGACCAGACTGGATTCAAACTCACAGATATCCACCTGTCTCAGACTCTCCAATGCTGGAATTAAAGTAGTGCACCACCACTGCCTGGCTCAATTACTTAGTTTTATCCCTAGCTCTGTAGCAGAATTTATGCTGGGGTCTCCCTTTCCTTTCTTACCCATCTTTAACTGATTACAAAGATCTCCAACATTCCTTCCCCAAATACAAATCCATTCTTTTTTTAAATAATATTTTCTCATTTATTTTACATACCAATTATTTTCTCCTCCCTCTTCTCCTCCTCTCTCTTCCCCTTTCCCATCTACCCCCTCCTTATACACTCCTCCTCCATCTCCATTCAGAAAGGGACAGGCCTCCTATGGGCTTACACAAACCATGGAACATCAAGTTGAGGAAGAACCAAGCTCCTCCTCATACATCAAGGTAGCCCAAGGTAATCCAGCATGAGAAATGAGATATCAAAAGCCAGCTAAATACCTGGGAGGGATCCTGCTCTCAGTGTTAGAAACCTTACTAAGAGACCAAGCTACACATTGTCACACACATGCAAAGGGACGAGGTTGGTTCCATGCAATCTCCTCCACTGCTGGTCTAGCATCCATGAGCTCCTACAAGCTTAGGCCAGCTGTCTCTGTGTGTTCCCCCATCATGACTCCCCTGGCTGTCAAAATACATTCTCAAGATGATAAGTATTCATATGACTGCACTGTTGGAAATACAGAAATTGTCAAGTAACCTGAGCTTGAGCAGCTTATTGTGTATTGACAGAGGCATACAAGAAAGACTGCAGAACTATAAATTTACAAAATATTTAATAGTCTCAGATAATATACACCATCATAGTAACTATAAACAGAGATTAATGAGTCTCTATTGAGAAACCCTCAGAAAGACACAGTCAAGGTTTGTCGATGTCAAATTTCAGGTGCTAACAAAAAATTTAAGCCGTTTTTTTTTCTGGTAATTACAAATATTTCAAGGTCTCTAGAAATGTGGAATAATAAAATGTTTAAAGAAATAGTACTTCTAGTTTTAGCAATACCTTACCACAAAGGTAAGGATCAGGGTGGTGTGGTTTGCTTTTTATTCAATTTGATGTGCTATGATAAGGTTTAGAATTCACAGGAGCAACTAATACTGTAATGCAATCTCTCCCCACTCTGTGCCTCTTCCTAGAGCTGGTTCTGTTGTGGTACAATTGTGTCACTGTTTATTGGTATTTTCACTTGATTATGCTTCTGACACCTGTCTCAGCTAGTGTTTTTAATTTAAAGAATCTAGTCCACATGATCAGTAGAAAATGCAAAAATTAATCAATGGGTATTTTTCTTAATGCTTTGTTAACAGATTTGGGAGATTCATCTCATTTCTTGTAGTTCTTCTTGGCCAGTTCTTCATTTTATACATTTTTAGTTCATATTTGTTTTTACTTGTAATTAATGTGAAATTTAAAAAGTATATATTAACAGTGCTAAGAATACTAAAATAGAATGATATACTAATGTGATTTTATTTTCCTCAGACAGTACTAAGAAGAATTTATTTGAATACATTATTCTTTCCCCAAATCCTCTTCTCCTAACCTGCCCGTTGAATCATGCTCTGTCAACAAATTACTGATTTCATCATCAAGATATTCAAGTATTTAAATAGGACTGATTCTTGACACCTTCACTTCTCCCATGATCATTCAAAAGATCTATCACTGGAGCTCTTTAATGAGACCTTTACTTGGTTATCTTTACTGACTACTTCATTTCCTGTCCTGCCCTCTTACAGTCTACCCTCCATTGACAAGTGTATGTGATTGGTTCAAATAGTAAGACAAAAAAAGTTCCATTGCTTAAAACCAACAATTAGTTTACCTTCCTTCACATCCCTCAGTGCAATATCCTGAATAAACTACCTGCCTTTCCCCACTTTCACCCTCAGATACATTAGCCCACATTTACTCAGTGTCCCAGCTTAACTAAGTCATTGACAGACTGTCTTGCGTTTTCTCTGTTTTGGTGAGTGTTTTTCCTGTATTCTCACACAGAGTGCATGTGCTAGCTTAAGCTATTTCTTATTTAATCTATGAGATTTACATATAATAATTACTACAATCACAGACTATAGTTGAATCACTCAGTGATTAAGACCACTTGCTGTTTTTACAAAGAACAAACAAGGGTTGTCCAGGACCCAATGGAAACTCACAACTATCTGTAACACAGGTTCCAGGAGCTTTGATGTTTGGGATTTTTCTTCTTCTATTTTTTTTTCTTGTTTTTTGAGACAGGGTTTCTCTGTAGATTTGGAGCCTGTCCTGGAACCATCTCTTGTATACCAGGCTGGCTTTAAAATCACAGAGATCTGCCTGTCTCTGCCTCTCAAGTGCTGGGATTAAAGGCATGTGCCACCAGCCCGGCAATGTTTTTGATTCTAAGTCCACCAAGTATGCCCCATGGTATACATGAAGGAAGGTATTCTTATACCTAACATAAAAAATAATAAAATTTTAAAATAACTATTGTAATCCTTGGTGTTAAAATTTGTTTTGTTTAGTGTCTTACTCTTCTGTGCTTTCAACCTTTAAATATAAGCACCATGATAATTAAAGCATTTTTCTATTATACCTGATCCTCAACACCAGATTTAAAATCCTATCTTCATTAAGCATTCAGTGGGTATTCATAAATGAAAAAGTAATAAAATTTTCTAGTACATTTGCTCAGAATTTAAAACCACAAAGATTATTTTGGTAGTTTCATTAAGAATGGTTCTGCTAGGTTCATCTATTTGAATATTTGGTTTCTAGCTAGTGGAACTTTTAGGATTCAGGCATTATGCTGGCCCCTGTCACCTGGTAGAATGCCCTGCCTAGGAAGTAGCCTGCCTAGCCCAGGGTCTTATAGTTGCTACATCACTATGTAGTCTGTAGGCAGGTACAAATGGTCCTTTTAAGAGACAAGCTCTGCCCATTCCTGCTCTCTTCCAGTTGTTCTTAAGAGACAAGCAAGTCTCTGCCCCCCCTTTCTCTTCCTTTTTCCTCCCCTTTACTTCTCTCTTAATAAACTTTGCACTCAAGCTTTGTCTGCATAGCATGTTTGTCTCCTCCTCACTATGAGACCTCTAGCTCTTACCTGCCAAGATCTCACTTGTGCTGAATCATAACAGTAACTGGTTTTGATGGATCAAAAGGCATGGCTTTGTTGGAGGAGGTGTATTACTAGGTGATTGGATTTGAGGTGACTGATATTTGTTGAAACTTTTGCGTTCTCAACTATTGCTTCAGCACTATGCAAGCCTGCCAGCTATCATTCTCCCTTCCCTGTAATGATGATAATGGATTAACCTGAAAGTATAAACAAATCTTTAATCGAATGTGTCTTTTTATAACTTTCTTTGGTACAAAGACCAAATGTTCACAGCAATAGAACACTAAAAAATACCTCTAATGGTTTAAACTAGTGACTCAGTGCCCTCAATTTTCCTTAACTGACACCATTGTCAATACTATATATTCTTATAGGAAAAGGTTGCCCTTTGACTCGACTGACAGCCCAATGAGGAAAATTATGACAATATAGAGGGAGAAGGGTTTGGATACTCAAAAAGACTGAATCTAAGACAGAGACCTTATAAATTATGTAACTGATTTTGAAACAAAAATTAAATTGTTGCTAGAAAACTTAAAATTAAATTAAAAACTTCACTTTTGCCACACCCACAGTGGTGTCGCCTGTGTGACAACGATGCCTCTGGTCCGGAGGGCACAGGCTGGGGGGTTCGTGCCGTTCGCGGATAGGCCTCCGGCGGTTCCTTAGCAATCAGCTCAGGTCATGAACCTAAACTCAAGATTATATACTCACCGCTGTCATAGATGGCTAGCTGCCTCTGCTATTCTCTCCAGTTTCCTGATAATGTTCTTCGCTATACTTGGCCAAAACGTATAATTTTACCAGAGAACCCCTTGATGTTCCTGGGATTGATAATTCTGATAATGATACTAATACAGTGCTCAAGATGCCTCCAGTGTTTCAAGCCCTTGTGCAAATACTGGGGGGACATTATGGATGAGTTACAGTAGCAGGAACTTTTCCTAAATAGGACTGATGATTTTGGGGAAAACATAGGTTAAGATCCAGATGTTGTTAGAAAAACCCCCATTCTGGGAATAAAGAAACTAGGAAAAAGTACCTTGCAAGATTGGGCATTCTGACATGTAAGGCTCATGGGTTAATAAAGTTTAGGATCAGGGATATATGGTGGGAGCCACCCAGGAGTACAACTGAGTCACCAGATGACCCCATTCCATACACAGAAAGTTATGAGGATGATAGTCATAAGTATATGATATTTGAGGGACAAAAACAGAATTATTTAGCTCTACTATTTTTGGATAGGCTTGCTAGATTCCAACCCCCATGGTGTTTACTACATGAGAAAGTACAAAGAAGTATATTGCAGCAGGTGCAGAGAACTGATTAGGCATATTTGGTCACTAGATGAAATAAAGAAAGGGTGAGAAAAAAGAAGGGCCATGATAGCAAATATGAGACAGAAACTTTCTAATCCTAGATAAGATGAAACCACTTGTTTGAAGTTTATGTTCCCAAGGACAAGAGTTCCCCTTCTAAGGACGTGTTATGTCTATCACCTGCTCATCACTGATGTGACTAAAAGAAGCTTTCATACTGTGCCAAGTAATGATACATGACCTTCTGGTTTGTTCTTTGAATACTATATAATGACAACATGAATTCAGTAAAGTTGCAGCAGATTCCAATCACTCCCTTGTGTGCTGTGTGTGTCTGTCATTCGCCTAACTTGTGCCTTCCTGGTACCAAGACCCTGATTTTCCCACGGTCTGAGGGGCTCCCCTGAGCCGGTCCGTGGCAACTTTATACTAATCAATTTTATATAAAAATCATATATTTAGGTTTTGTGGATCAAAACTAAGTTATGTAAATGTTCCATTAGAGAATTCTGAGAAAAAAAAAACACACATTTAACACCACAGCCCATAGGTTTAAATTATATGTACATTCCTATGCTATTGTCATTTCTGTCAGATGATTTACATGCTTTAAATGCTCATTATATCAAATGTAACATATTGAATGCATTAAGATAACTCGTAGGTTTAATACAAGAAATAGTAAACTTAAATGTATTAGTTTGCATATGATTTTTTACCTTAATTTTGATGAGTGTCTTTTGTGATAAAATTTGTCTTAATAAATACCTTATTTTTGATTAGTCAAAAAATTCAAAATGTACAGAAAAACAATACAAGATGGCCATTTTTCAATCATGTCTGATTTGTACCAGAGGTTCTTGTATTAGGGCTGAAAGTTAACATTCTTCCTTTAAATCTGGTGAAATTCGGTGACAGACCTATGTGTCTTGAACCTTAACCTATTAGTATATTTTAAAGGGCACCAGACATGTTTGGCCATTTTTCTATGGGAAAGGCACATTAAAAAACTTTGTATAACTTATCATGAATGTGGTGGGGTTAGAGTTGTCTAACATATTTCACGCTTATATAAACACATTCATTTATTGGATTCCACTGTTCGTCACTATGCAAGGATTGAGTACATATACCACTAAGGTACTACTAAGAAAATTAATAAAAAGAATCTTAAATGACAATGAACCAAATTACCCTAAAGGTCAGGAAACTGAAAAAAAATTGATTTTCTGGGCCAATATTTAGTGAATCATAAGGTTATGCTTGACAACTTATTTTTGGTATGATCAGATCATCAGTGACAACGTAGTTTTCTTTATACTCTGTAAGTGTTTACATAATAAACTGAAGTAACAGATACTAATCTGATTACACCAAAATTATGGACAGGTTCAATGTCATTTTTTATCTAGGTAGGTGCTTTTATTTAAATTACTATGTTTTAACATTTCAGAAACTAATTGTGAGAAAAAATTACTCAATTATCATTTACATTAAGAAATACAAAAAATTATAGTATATAATTATCATCACTTTTCTGAATATTTTAGAATCCTTCCATATCTTCAAAATACATAATGTCTGTTGAAAACTATCATTAATAGTTCTCAGAAGTTTATTGAAATTGTGGATATAGTTAATTTTCAATATAATGGTTTCTTTTCCTACAAATATGATGTGCATAGTAAAATGGAATATAATTCAGTGATTTTCACATGGTAAAGAAATCAATCCTTCAGGAAAAAGAAACTCAGGAAGCTTCAGGGTTGGCTGAATATGGATATGATTGTCTAAAGGAAAAGCAGTGGGCTAAGTCTAAACCAACAGATTAAAACCAAAGAACTTAAAAATTTACCCAATTGGTATGAGATTTTTTTTTCATTTTTTTAAAGCAGGGATATAGTTTGTGTATTTTTCTTTTAGGGAAATAATGTCATTAAGAGAATTTTAAAACTGAGCTGATTTTTTAAGAAATTGCAGACAAGGACTTAATGATTAAGAGCATTGCTCATCTATAGGTTCTGGGTTGAATCCCAGCACCTATATACTGTCTCTACACCACCATCTATAATTTCATCTGCATGTACTTTGATGTTGTTTTCTGACATCCACTGGCACCAGAAACATATGTGGTAAACAGACATACATGTAGAAAAACACTCTTACACACAAAGATAAATGAATAAAAAAAAGAAAAAATATCAAAAAGCCTTCAAAAAGGTAATAAAGTAAAACTTGGATTTTCTAAACTAAATATTAATTATAGCTATTTCAGCATATTTAAATAAAGTACAATGAATAAAAATATCACATAAACTCTAATTTGACATATTAAGGGACCTCAAATACTTCTGCTGAATGAATACAGGTCATTTTAAAACAAGAAAAAGAAAAACCTAAAGATCTAAGTCAGGTGTGAAAATCCCAATGCAAAATCTCATGATATACACACACACATACAAACACACACACACACACACACACACACACACACACGCACACACACACACACAAGGCAACAGGAATTGCCCAAAAATTTCAATCTTACAGAAATTACGTGCATTATTAGTTCCCAATTGTCTTTCATTTGTAGTATCAATTCAACATTCATAAATCATATCCCAATGGAGTTGTAGTAGTTAAAGAATTATTTCACAACATCAGTTCATGAGCAATTGAGAGTAATTTCCTTATATTTTTAGAATTTACAACAAAATATTAAATGGTCAGAATGTTCAAAGTGATTTTACTTATTAACAGAGATAATAAAAACTATGTTAACACTTGTTATACTAAAGTGACTAACTAGTCAAGGATGATTTAGTAAATTTGCATTAGCATAAACTCTAAGGGTTTTGACTAAATCTAGTTACATCAAAACACACAAATATTTTATTAAGAATAATGATGATATTTTTATCTTTATCATTCAAACATTTCTGTGATGACATGTTTCACTACAAAATTGTAAAGTTGTCCAATTAGTAATGCAATCAATACCAACTATACATGGGAGAAAGTCTAGAAAATCCTTCCCTATCTTTGCATTTTGGATAATTCTTTCTGAAGCATTGTTTCTTTTATAAGAAAATCAAGGTTGGTTATCTGTCTCTACACACTTAATAATTAAGGTGAATGAAATACAGTGAAACTCCAGTATTTGGTAAAGTTATCCATAATGTAAAGAGGAAGACAAAATAGAAAAAGAAACACACACAAAATCAACAAAGTATGAATATTGTACATATAATTGTTTGCCATGTAAGTTAGAGTAAAAAAACCTTTCTTTTATATTTTAAGTATTATCATAATGCAAATAAAATATTAGACAATAGTGTAAAATTTTTCTAAGGTAACTGTACTCTGAAGAAAATAAAATTATAATTTACATGTACTCTAATAATTTAAAGAAGTGTATTTATTCTCTAGCAATTAATATAAGTTTAGAAAAGTGAAACCATTATTTCAATATTGATAGAACTACTATGATGAAATTAAAGTCACATTATTAAATGGTTGTGAAAACATTTTTTAGCTTTTAGTAATAGTTTTATAATTTAATATAAATAAAATTTATTTAAATTACACTTCCCAACATGAAAAGAAACAATAAAAACTTAGAACTTTGTGAGTATTAATACAGAGAAACACATAAGCATTTTCCCAAGATGAATATTCACATTACATAAAACATAAATCTGTAGATATGGAACTATGTCTCCCCAAAATGTTCTTATTTCTACATAAAATTTAGACTAGAATACTCATTGAAGATAAAACAGTTTTTGAATTTTAAAAAATAATACAATGCATTATAAACAAGAAAGTAATCAAATAAAAAAATACTTGATACATATTTTTAATGTTTGAGTCTAACTACCTGGGAACTGTTCAGTCCATGAAAATGGATAACTTTGTAGTCCCTATTGTGGTTGAGGGGATGGAAAGTACTGGAAGAATCCTTTATCTTCAGTTCCTGTTGGAAGGTTGAAGAGTCTGAAGGCTGATGTTAGTGAAGCATGGCTGAGAAAACAGCACCAGCATGCAGTGAAGGCAATCAAGTAAGCAGCACTGCTCTTGCCTTAGCTCTCAGGTCAGGGCCTCCAGGAGGAAGAACCACTGCTCTGAATCTGTCCTAAGTCAATCATTCCTGCAAATGTTCTCATAATCCTGTCAGAAAGTGTGAGTCTTAATGTTCTCTTACATTAAGAGAATCATTCTAGGGTTGGCAAGATACTTGGCCCTGGGGATCCCAGGTGTACACGGGCATGTCCCCAGCTAGGTATTCAGGCAGCAGAGGAGAGGGTGCCAGAACTAGCCTTGTACCATAGTCACATTGATGATTATCTTGATCACCATTATAGAAATTTCATCCGATGGATGGAGATAGAGACAGAGACCCACATTCACATCACAGCAATGGATTGAGCCCCCAAGGTGCAGTTGAAGAGCAGAAGATGGGAGAAGATGAGTAAGGAAGTTAGGACCGTGAGGGGCTGGTCCACCTACTGAGACAGTGTGCCTGAACTAAT
>PVIU01010154.1:0-71764 GCA_004026605.1 Ondatra zibethicus
AGAAAAGAAAGTGCAGTCAGACTCCATGTATCTGTTGAAGGAGACAGGGCCCTGGAACCTTACTGGTAAATCACAAGTTTTGTGGTAAAATACAAAATAATAGGAATGGGTTAATTTAAGGTGTCAGAGTTAGTTAATAAGTATCCTGAGCTAATAGGCCAAGCAGTGTTTAATTAATATAGTTTCTGTGTGATTATTTTTTTTTTATTTTTCCGTTCAAAAATTGACACTTCTTCCCCTTCTCCCATTCCCCTCCTGCTCCCCCACTAACCCTCCTCCCTGCCCTTCCATTCTTAAGAGAGGACAGGGTACCCTGCGCTGTGGGAAGTCCAAGGCCCTCCCCCCTCCATCGCAGCCTAGGAAGGTGTGCGTCCACGTAAACTAGGGTCCCAAAAAGCCAATACATGCAGAAAAGAGAGGTCCCCTTGCCATTATCGATGGCTTCTCAGTCCGTCCCCATTGGCAGCCACATTTAGATAGTCTGGTTTGATCACATTCTCATTCAATCCTGGTACAGCTGAATTTGGTGAGCTCCCATTAGATCGGCACACTGTCTCAGTGGGTGGACCAACCCCTCACAGCCCTGACTTCCTTGCTCATCTTCTCCCTCCTTCTGCTCTTCAACTGGACCTTGGGAGCTCAGTCCATTGCTCTGATGTGGCTGTGGGTCTCTGTATCTCCATCCATCGGACAAAATTTCTATGGTGATATTCAAGATATTCATCAGTGTGACTATGGTACAAGGCCAGTTCAGGCACCCTCTCCTCTGCTGCCCAAGGACCTAGCTGGGGATGTCCCTGTAGACACCTGGGATCCCCCCCTAGAGCCAAGTCTCCTGCCAACCCTAAAATGGCTCCCTTAATGTAGATATCTTCCCTGCTCCAACATCTGCCCTTCTATCTCCACCCTCCCACTCCTCCAAGCTCTCCCCAGTCCTTCTCTTCTCCCTTCTTTTTCCCCCTCTCCCCTTCCCCACCCCTGTGCTCCCAACTTTTGCCCAGCTATCTTGTTTCTCTGCCATTAGAAATCCTATATAAGTTCTGTACCTGTTCAGTTGGCATCTGCCCATTTCTGCCCTGGCAGAGGCAGCCCCTCTCCTGGTGTCTTCCGTTCCAAATAAATTTCTTGAATGAGTTTTGGGTGAAGACCTTTCACTGGAGTGATAAGAAACTCTGTAGTGAATTGGAACAGAGAAGCTTTGGTCACCTCTGCTGGCAAACTCCCTTAAAGGAGCAGAGGAGAAGTAGCAACTCTTCATCAGAGACTGCAACATTTCTGCAACAGTTTCTCATTAACTCCAGTGAAGCAGAGAAGTAACAATTTGGGCTGAAGCTGAGAAAAAAAATTAACATCTCTGTTAGGAAACTCCCTAGTGGGGTGGAACAGAGAAGCATTGGACACCTCTGCTAGGAAACTCCCTTAGGGAAGTGGAGCAGAACAGCAATGGACATCTCTGCTTTGAAGCTCTCTTAGCAGAGTGAAGCAGGGCCCAGCTGTGATGGCTCTTTTGGAGAGGAGCAGCATTGTTACATCCTGCAGGGAGAACATTTCCCACTGGAACACAGCCTCGGCTATAGCCGGACTTCCCAATAGTCAGTATATGTCAGGGACCATCTTTGACAAGTATACCACTTACCAGGGTCAGGGCATAGGGATTAGAAAAAAAAGAGAATGAAGACACAAGTGAAAATAATAAAACAGAAGCATAGGATAGTACTGGGAGGGAGTTCCAGTGAATACTGTAAATCTGCCTGCATTTAATTTTCCATATACTTTTATACCCCAGTACAACGGGCGGAAGAAGACAGAAGACTGCTTTAGCATGACACAAAGGACAACTAGAACAGTTACTTGCTTCAATACTTTGAGCCATCAAGTCCTTAATTATTGAGAAAAACATTCTGTTATTCAGGCAGTAAACCCACTGGTAGACCAAGTATCTTAAAAGCAGTCATTCCCTAGGTCAAATCTCTTAATTCAAAAGGAGCAGAAGTATGTTTGAATTCTCTCACCTTTGCTCAAGGGGGAGTAGATTTATCTGTATGGACCCTTTTAAAGTCCAAAAGACAAAACAACCACACCTTAGGTCAGGGTTTGTAGCCATGGCTGTTAACAACTTTGAGCAACCTCAAACTCTGACCTTCAGATAGGGTGGAAATAGGCTCAAGGTTTTAGACCTCCACAAGGATACTTTTTCTCTTCATAGCTGTAGGTATCCAGTACACTTTCCTTCACAGCTGTAGGTATGGCCTGACTTCTAACAGTCAGGGTACCTCTCTTTTTCAGAGGCCTAGGTATCAGGCTACCTTCCCTCCACAGCTTCAGTTCTAGCCAGACTTCTCAACAGTCAGGATTTCTTTCTCCTCATAGCTGTAGGTGTCCAGTATACTTTCCCTTCACAGCTGTAGGTATGTCCTGACATGACAGTCAGGGTACCTTTCTCTTCAGAGCTCTAAGTATTCAGGATACCTTTTCTTCACAGTTTCAGGTGTAGCCTGACTTAATAACAGTCAGGGTAGCTTTCCTATCAGCTGTAAATATCCAGGACTGTAGTTGGAAAATGCTCAGGCAGTTTCCGGAGCTATCTAGACCCAAACAGTCACACAGAAAATATATTAATTACAACACTGTTTGGCCCGTTAGCTCAAGATTCTTATTAAGTAATTCTTACATGTTAAATTAACCCATTTCTATTAATCTCACCACAAGGCTATGGCTTAGTAAGGTTCTGTTCTTGGCATCTTTCTGCTTCAACAACTACATTGCATCTTACTCCACATACTCTCTATATCTCTTCCAGCCTGACTATATTAAGCCCTGCTGTAGGCCAAAGCAGTTTCTTTATGAACTGATGGTAATAAAACATGTTTACAGCATACAGAGGGGAATCCCATATCACAGGATAACTTCCCTTCACAGCTGTAGGCTGACTTCTGACAATCAGTGTTATAGGGAGGTTGCTTGTTTGGTTCCCAGCCACCTGGCTAGTTAGATCTGAAATAACCACACAGAAACTTTATTAATTAAATCACTGCTTGGCCCATTAGCTCTGGCTTCTTATTGGCTGACTCTTACATATTAATTTAACCCATTTCTATTAATCTGTGTAGGGCCATGTGGCTGTGACTTACTGGGTAAAATTCCCAGCATCTGTCTCCAGGCGGCTCCATGGCATCTCTCTCATTCTGCCCTTCTTCCTCCCAGCATTCAGTTCAGTTTTCCCTGCCTACCTAAGTTCTGCCTTATCAACAGACCAAGGCAGTTTCTTTATTCATTCATGGTAATCACAGCACACAGAAAGGACTCCCACATCAAATCAGGGTATCTTTCTCCACACAGCTGTAGATATCCAGATTACCTTCCTTTCATAGTTGTAGGTATAGCCTGACTTCTGACAGTCCGGATATCTTTCCCTCCAGAACTGTAATACTTCTACTATGAATTTAAACAATAATGTAACCCTTTTAGATTTTATATTTCTCTTCAATTAAATGTAATCAGTGATTCAGGTGTAAAACTTTATTGATTTATATTAGTTCCTTTTCTGTTGTGATATAATGTCCAGGTCAATTTATAAAAATTAATTTTGCCTTTGGTTCCAGAGGGATACAGGATCACCATGAAAGTGACATGGCAGCTGGGCAGTGGTGGTGCATACTTTTAATCCCACACTCAGTAAGAGTGTCTATGAAATGGCGGTGGGTTGTTGCTCCTGGTTTTGTTTTTCATATTTCCAGAAATTCTCAGATTCCCTTGAGATTTTCTTGTTTGTTATTCGGTTTTGCTTAGATGTTAGTAATGATTCAGGGATACATTTGAACTCATGATCCTCATGTGTCTACCTCCTGAGGTCAAGTCTAAAGGTAGTTGATGTACTCCCAACATGTGCTGTTTTGTCAACACAATTTAACAATGTTAATGTTAAAATGCTTAATAGAAGAGAATATAAGAAACAATAATAATCTCATGTGTGTATTCAAAAAAGTATTTTTGTTTATCTGGTAGAGATGTAATAAAGTAGGATAATCAACATTCAACTGTGTACCTCATACCATAGCTTGATGTTTTATGTGTATGTATATATGTGTGTGTATATATATATATTAGAATATATATATTAGATATATATTAGAATATATATACATATATATTGATGTTCCATGCTTCCCCCATCTTCATTAGTTAACCAACTGGTATTTCCTCTTGAAGAACTGCCTTCTAAGGAAATTATCCAGAGATGCCAGATAATGTAATGGCACTAAGATTTATTTTGTAACAAAGATTTATGGTGTGTGTGCAATGTGATTATGAGTTTGTAGGATCAATGCAGATATGTGGAGACCAGAAGACAACTTTGAAGTTTCTATTTCTGATCCTCTTAATATGATGATCAAGGTCAGTTTTCCATCCTTGCACACCATAGACCTTTCCCATGGAGCCATTTCACTGGTCCTCATATAAGATTATTAGAAATATTGTAATAGTAAACTATTGTCTTCTTTTCAGATCGTAAACTTAATTTCATACAAGGATAGAGGAACACAGTATACTTTGAATAATAAATTCTCTTTGCATAGGAAAATATTTATATGATCATACATCTTTTTAATCTGTTTATCCTGGGGACTAAACATTTGTTTATAACACTTTCTCAAAAACCACGATTGAATGCCAAAGAATTGCCTCTTTCATTAAAGTTGGTTGCTGATAAGCCTAATGACCTGTGTTCTATGTCTGGGTGATCCATATTGCTCCTACAAGTTTTGCTTTTATTTCTAAACTTGGGCAGTGGCATATGCGCACTCCTACGTTCATAAATAAATTTTTAATCCTGAATGAGGTCAGTTGTAGTCAAATGAATCCCTAGCTTTCATCACTACAACTCACATAGAAGTAGATAACAAACACCTGTGAGTTGTCCTCTCAGCGCTACATACACATCGTGGCACAGGTGTATACACACACACAGTTCAAACATTTTTACGTGGATAAAGTTAATAAAGCAAAGAAAATAACCCAATTATTGAGCACATATTAAATGGTTGCACTATCTTCCAACTATGAGCAATATTATTTTTCTTTATCTCTGTATTATAATTCATCAAGGGACTAGAGCACAGTACTGTCTTTATTCTACAGATGGTTGAAAGCCAGGCTCACAGAGATCGGTGGAATTTTAATATAATTAAGTGTAACTGCTCATCTTACTCATCCCATCATCCTAATGACTGATTAAATGAAGTTGAAGCCAACTAAGCCAAGCATGGTGGCACAGACGTGTAACCATGATACTTAGAAAGTGGATTTCAGGATTTCAAAGTCATCCAAAATGAGAATGGTCTGTAGGGTATGGTGGGAGGCCCACTGAACCTAGGGAGCCTGTGATTTGCTCAGGACAGTGTCCATAGTCTTTCCTGCAGCCCTAGAACTTCAGGGCTGTGGCACCAGCAAATGTTAGCTGAGGTATTTACCAATCCAAGTTTTCTATTCTTGATAATGTTTTCTGTCCAAGTCAAACTAGATCACTTAAGGGTCAGATTCATGTCAATAAAGAATAAAATTCCACAGTTGGGTGAATTAGCCTCAGGCAGGAATACATATCTGTGTATCTGAAACAGCATGTTCAATTCTAAAACCATAACACAAACCCAACATAATGGACCCAGCAGGTTTTATTCTTATATTTGCACATAGTTATTCACACAGACTTAACAAGGAAGGAATTAGAAGGGGAAAATTTGGGAACAGAAGGAGAGGACAAGAAAGGGGGAAAGTGATGCAACATGTTTTAATTAAAATGTATAAAAGTAAATTTTAAATGAAAATGCAGCTTAGCTTTTCACTTAAAGATTGAGATAGCTTAGCAATTAAGAGCACTGGGTGTTGTTGCAGAGGACACAGGTTACATTGCCAGAAACCATGGTTGCAAACCATCTCCTGTAACTCTAGTTCCAAGGGATCTTATTCACTCATCTGGCCTCTGCAGGCACTGCACACAGACACCTGTGGGCAAACACCCATATACATAAAGTAAAGCTTTTAAAAAATAAAATTCTGTACAGTAATGTCACAGACTTGAGATAAACATCAGTCAGGGCTGTCCATCAAAGAAGCATCTGTGGCCTTTCTCTGAGACAGCCTGCTTGAGGTTAGAATGGCTCAGAATAGCTGTTGATTTAAGAACAATCACAGTGTGGATAGGTGACTTTCCCATAACATTTTTTAAAATTTATGTTCTATGTCCTTTGTATGTATGAGGATTGTGGCATCAAGACATCTTTTAAATGTATCTTTTCGATCATATATTAAGATCTATGTATCTTTTAAATCATATATTATGATATATTTTTATTTCGATCATAATGCATAATCTAAAAGATAGTTTTGCTCTGTAAATCTGCATCTGCCTAAGTGGCTAGAATTGCATTGGGGTATCAGGTGGCATTATTGTGATACCCTTCCAGAGAGACTCTTATAAAGACCAAACTCTCAGATGTAGACAGAAAAGGAATTTCTTTACTGTTGTTTGGGAAGAACTAAAATGTCCAAAGTCCTTAAGACATTCTTGATGAGCTCACAATAGTCCCCATCTATTAGATGTTTCCCTTCAATCTCTACAGTTGGTCTCCAGAGTGATGAACCCACAACCAACTTTTATACCCTTTTATAGCTGTTTTATCAGCCAAAAGTCAGCATGATGTCCTTCCCATGTAGCTTCTGAATAGAGAGAGGAAAGGTATTTAGCATCATTTAAGTTGAATGTTAAAACAATAAATGCCCTGTCCTTCTTTGCTGTGGGAAGGTGTTTCAGGAGCCAAGGTCTGATGTCTCACATCTGGACAACATCTTTTTATCAAGAAGAAAATATTCATGAGATTTGTTATCTAAATAACATCTCATGCAGACTTATATCTAATGTCTGTGGGGTGCAATCCCTTGTGTTGTTACCAATTCTCTTAGTCTTTGATTAAATTTTCTCCTTGCATACTGAAGAACAATGCAGGTTGCCAAAATTAATCTTTCTGTGTTGTCAAAGCCAGCTGAGCAACTAGTCCTCAGAGGTCACTTGGGCTTGGAACGAATCAGACTATTCAAGTCTCTCTTCTATCATTTGTCCATCAATGTGACAATAATGCAAAGGCTTTGCTTCATGTACTGTGGCTTCCTTTGAAGCCTTGAAGAAATATTTTCAACATTGATCCTCCATTTTAGACTTGATAATGTTTCAGATTCATTGAGTGGGTTCTCCATGGCCTCCATGAACTGGACAATAAGTGATCAATGGCCTTTGTTCCTAGGGACCTCATTGACCTTGTATGAAAAGGGGAGAAATATTCCCCCTTTTGGTCCTTCTAACCACATTAGAATAGCCTCTAAGAATGATTATTAAACACCTAGAAGATCAGTTTTACAACAGTTTTGTACTTTTAACAACTTTATAATATTTCAAAAGCCAGTATGTACAATGGCTCTCCCATAGCTGCCATATGTGGAACTTACCTTCTCTCTGCTCTTCCACTTTTCTCAGTGGATGTGGGAAGTAAGCCTGATAGCACTCAAGATAAATTCCCACTTGTAAAGATGGCTTTCTCATAGGTGCATATACAGAACCTACATCCTCCCAAGTCTTTCCCAGGCTGTGTACTCTGCTCATCCCTAAAACCACAAGGTCACATATCATTAGTGATGAATTGTATACATTTGCCTGGAAAAGAGACTATGCACTTGATGGAGGGGATACCTTCTTTTATGATGGAATATCAACAGTCAGCAAACCTGGTCGTTGTCATTCTTTGTAAGCAGGCACAGTTGATCACAGGAAGGTACCGATTGTTTGTCTTAAGATAGTTCTGAGTAATAACAATTAAATGAAAGAAAGCTGAATCAAAACTATAAAAGATAATGCAACAAATTAATATTTCTTAGGTACAAACTGTTCAATTAAACCTTGAATAAAACAGAAGACATTCTTCATATGATACATGGCATCACTACTATAACCATACTTTTGGATTTTAATGTGAGTATGTAGTTGATACCAAGGAACAACAAATATGTAACAAAACTTCATGGAACTGATGTTTACAGCATCCAGTACAACACAACTAAGAAATCCCTCTTAAAACTATGCTGCTCTAGCTTACTCTAGAGTGTCCTTTATACAGGGTGTCTCTCATTTGTTGTTTTCACTACAGACTTGTATACACAAAAGGTAAATAAACATTAACATTTTAGCATCCAAATCTCTAACATTCCTGATTAACATACTACTTGTCTTTGGGGAATTTCAGAGGCAGCTCTCCCTCAGCTAAATTCTACTTTGTGTGACTATCTCCTGAGCATTGGCCAATCCTTTATATAACCAATTTTACTCTTCTGTGTTGCAACCTAGTAGTGTATTACACAGTACGAGATGCCATTTACAACTCCCAGAAATTAACTCCAAATGGACCTTACACCTAAATGTCAAATGCTAAGTGCCGAACTTCTACAAGATACTTGAAACTAGGCCTCCATGAGTTTGGCAACCTGCCTAGGCTTTGGGGGGGTTTCTCTAAGGCCCTGATGTATAGAGCAAATCAGTGCTCTGCCTCTAATCTTGGGAATATGCTTGGGAGAGCTGGTGATGATTTGGGGCCAGGGCCTTTGGGAAAGGGTTGCTTCAGATCCTTAGAACCCAAGACTTTTCACAGAAGGGGCTGTCGTTATCAGTCCCAACTCTGCTGCGGACTTTGTTTATAATGTTCTTGAGTTACCCAAAGTTCCTCTAGTATAACAATGTCTCATTAGCCTCTTTCTGAATTTGTATACTTCCTTTTAAAAGTGAACAAGAGACTTGCTGTTGGATGTGGCATAAATCTCCAGCCAATTTGGGATAGGTCTGTCTTTAAATTAGCAGCCGGGGCTGGGAACACAATGCTGTGTCCCTTTTGCTCACCTGGTCCTGTCACTCAGACCTCACAAGCCAATCAGAGCCTCCAGCAGACCCACCAGTCAAATGGGAGGGTTCTTTTGGGAGCCAGGCTTCCAGTTCAGCTCTTCGTGAAGAAATCACAATCTCTCTCGTGTGCTGCTTCTTTGGCTTCCTTGTGGGGAGAGAGCGTGTCAGCTCAGCAGCTGCACCATGGTGAGGGCTTGCTCTCCGCTGAGGGGAGGGCGGTGGGCCAAGGTGAATAAGGGGCCAATGTCCCCACGTGCGGAGGAGTGGCGGGCCTTGGTGAGCGAGGGGCTGCTGTCCCCATGTGCAGTGGAGTGGCTGGGCTTGGTAAGTGAGGGGCCCCGTCCCCAAACTAGGTGGAGCGACCGGTTTGCTGAGGCTCGCGGCTGATGTGATGGGTCCTCCCCTGGCTGGGTGGGAGCCAGTGGACAGCCACAGAGTTTAGTGTGTTCCTTCCCGGTTCTGCGTAGTCCTAAGTGATCCTTGCAACTCCCTGGGCTGGGCTGGCAGCCTCTGAATACTTGACCACTCACTACTAATTTTCCAAAGATTCTTTGTGTGTGTGGGAAAGAGCTCACTCTGGGTGGGTACAGCTTAGCTTGCAAATGCTTGCCTAGTGCCTACAAAGCCCTGTGGTCGTTTGTAAGCACCACCAAAACAATCCAAAGGCGTGTTCTGCTAATTCTTGAACTACTAATGATACTTCAGGGAGGCCACATTATTTATTAATATCTTTCTATTTGTTTATATAACAACTATTATTAGTATCTGATGATTCTTTAAAAAGATAATCTCATTCAAAACACAAAAGGAATGTATATTTACTCAAACCACATACCACTGCAGACATCTTTCCTTATCCCCACTAAGCAACTCCCTGCCTTACCTTTATAACCAGTTAAATTTCTCCTCAGAAAAAGACCTAATTATATTGCTCACCTTTCATTTCTATTTATTTTATGAATTTCTAAACACTCTTTGTGTATAATGGATCTAATATTCCTTCAAGTCTTAGTTTGCTTCCTGTTGCTGTGATAAAGACCACAATCAAAAGCAACCTGGCGTTGTCTGGCGACATGGCTGAGTGGGTAAGAGTGCTGGTTATTCCAGCAGAACTGCATTCAATTCCCAACTGCCACATGGTGACTCACAACTGTTTGCAACGTCAATCCCAGGAGGTCTGATGCCCTCTTTTGGCTTCCAAAGGCATCAGGCCCACAGTCCACAGAGATACATGCAGGCCAAACACCCATATACACAAAATACAAACAAACAAACAAATAAATTTTAAAGGCAACCTAGGGAGGAAAGAGTTAATTTTAGCCTACATCTTACAGTCAACCATGAAGGGAAGTCAGGGCAGGAACTCAAGTCAAGAATCTAGAGGCAGGAACTGAAGGAGAGGCCATGAACCACAGTGGTGCAGGACAATCGTCTATATTCTGTCAATCATATTTTAAATAAACGCTGATTGGCTGGTAGCCAGGCAGGAAGTATAGGTGGGAAAACCAGACAGGAAGCAGAGGTGGGGCAATGAGAACAGGAGTATTCTGGAAGAAGGGAGCTCTTTCCGCAGTCCTGCCCAGACCGCCAAAAAAGCAGGATGTGACCTGCCCTGCTGAAAAAGGTACTGAACCTTGTGGCTAACATAGATAAGAATAATGGGTTAATATAAGCTACAAGAGCTAATAAGAAGCCTGAGCTAATGGGCCAATTAGTTTATAAGTTATGGAGACCTCTATGTGATTTTCTTTGGGACTTGCCGGCTGTGGGAACTGGGCAGGACCGAAACCCCAACAAGCAGGACCTAATGCTACAAACCACTGTTTACTGACTTATTCAGCCTGCTTTCTTATAAAACCCAGGAACTATCTGCCTTGGGCTGGCACTGCCCACAGTGAATTTGGACCCTCCTACATCCATCACTAGTAAAGAAAATTCCTACAAGCTAATCTGACGGAGACAGTTCCTCAGTTGAGATTCTTTCTTCCCAAATATGTCTAGGTTTGTGTCCAGTTGATAAAACCTAAATAAAACACTTTACAGGCACAGAAACTGTTTCAGTAGGTCTTGTCTCTCTGTAGGCTTTAGGTTTTCATGTCAATCTAAAAACATTTAGCCTATAATCTAAGCCATCAGGAGGCTGAGGCAGGAGAATCAGGAGTTCCAGGTTAGTCTCAGCTAAAACATCAGACTGTGGAGGTAGGGTGTGTGTGTTCATTTGGTCAAAGATTATATAAATGTTCTAAATCTGTTAAATTTTAAATTTCTAATCCATATAAAGATTGATTTTCATAAATAACCAGCTGTTTTCTCCTAGAGGAACAGACAACCCTTCTCATTGGCGAGTGGGGTCAGGTCCAGGGCTTGAGTAAGCACACCCTACCTCGTAGATAAGCTCCAAGATCCATCAGCTTTAAATACAGCAGCCATTCTCCAGAAACTGTCAAATCTATTCCTGGGTTCCATTTCTGTTCTGATGATTTTTTTCCTCTATTATTAGTGACAGTTTTCACTATTGGGAATTACTTGGATATGATAACTTTAAAATCTTGATTCAAAACAGAAGTCAAGTTGTCTGCCCACCTCTAACTTTGTCCCTTCTCACTTCACTCCTACTCTCACAGGAGCTCCTGGTCTTGAACATATTTCTTCTGCCTTGAGTGATCAGATGCTAAAACAAATTCCCATGCCCCGTCCTACCAGACTCCCACAGATATAAACTGAGCTCTCTCATTTCCTTATTTCAAGCATCCTCTATTTTAATGCTACTTTGAAAACCGACTTAACTTTTTATAGTGGTTTTATATTTGAAGCAAAAATGATCAGGAGAAACAAAAATTTCTCACGTCCCTGTGCTCACCGACACACTCTATGATTTCATAGTTCACACTGTAATTTTTAGTTACTAATTATTTGCAAAATTGTTTACTGTCTTTCTTCTCTAAGATGGAGTGATTCGTCCTCATAAGAACACAACAGCACTTCCACGAGGCCCACCAGTGCAAAGCCTTAGCTGCTGCAGGGAGTCAGCAGTTACCTTGGAGCTGTATTTCTTTCCTCTCCACTCCACCAAAGAGAACAATCTGTATAGACACCAGATAATTCAGAAAGTAACACACGACACGGGCGCTCACCCGGGAGTTCCGGAGTTTCTGGACAGTGTCTTTCATCTTCTCTTTACAGTTCTCTACCTTCTTGGGATAGTCTGCAATTTTACTCTTCAAGCTGTCTTGGGCTTCTTTCAAAGAAGCCATTGACAACTTTAGTTCATTCTGTTGAGAGACATTTTTACCAATGAGGCCAGACAACAAAATTGGTTACTACTGTTTGAATAATCCAAGAGCATTGCTCATGCCTGCTGTAACTGGGTAAAGCTGAATTCTGACCACAGTGGCCTGCCTAGTGGCTCTGGCTACAGATCAAGCTCCTTTGTGTAACACTTAACACCCTCAGGGGCATCTTTGAGATCAGCATGGTCCCCAAAGATACCACAGCATCCTGTTCCTGAGAACATCCATGGATCCTTGAAAATCTCCTCTCATCCTCTACATCCCTTCCATAAGCAGCACGAGTACACACAATGGTAAAATCATAATTTTTAATTACGTATTTAGTATGTGTATAAAATTACGTGTATTTAATCATAATGTATTTGATGTGTTTTCATATTAACTGCATGCCCTGGCTGGAGTTTGAAAAAGTTACTTTTGTTCTTCTGGTACCCAAAGTAATAGTATCTAAAGGGCGTGTGTGTGTGTGTGTGTGTGTGTGTGAAGTGCATTCCTATATGGTTAACTTTGGGTACATTTTATTCTCTTCCATGTGTTGATGTTATTCTCTTTTCTTTTATAATAGTTTCTGGATTTAAGTTGAAAATGTTGCCAGGTGGTGGGCCACCTCTGAAGGGAGAAGGTGACAGAGAACTACTGACAGCCACACAGCTCAAACACTGCAGGGTACTCAGACTTCAAACGCGAGGTAACAGAGGGGATGCTTACCAAACGCTTGGTTTTCTCTGAAATATCTGATTTCTTTTGGGCATGTCCCTCCTGCAGCACTGTCTAAGAGAAAAAAACAATTGTGTTATAATGATTTGAAATCCAAAAATTAAACCACTAGCTACTTCCTCATTCAATAAAGGTAAGAAGAAGAGGAAGTGAGAAGATCAGATGGTGTCCAACTTTCTTTATCCTCAGGCTTGATGGGGAGTCTCACAGAAGCACAAATGGATTAAGAAAGCCTTGGACTGGTGAGGCCTGCTTGTCGCTGTGCCTGTGAGGGTGATTCTGGAGACAACTAACTCATGAGGACTCTGACCTAACGGATGAGCCAACCCACTGATGGATCAAACCTGAACAGGCTGTCAGGAGGCTGCAGAGCTACCTCCCTGGGAAAGCAGGCCCCAGAGGATGCACACTGCCTTGGCATCTGGGGGCGCACTCCTTTCGGCTGGGAGCACTCCTTTTGGCTTCCTGTTCCCATTCAATAAGCTACTCTGCCATGCTTTCCTGTCATGATGAACTGAACCCTCTGAGACTGTGAGCCCAAATCAACCTTCCCCTTGTCTTATGCTAATACTTTAGCAATTAAAAATAAAGAACTGCATAATCTGTCCTAGCAACACTGTAACACTTCAAAATTAATACGCAAATTGAAAGGGAAAGTTCCTTTTTTAAACAGTAACTAATTAGGTGTGTGTGGGATCTACTGATCAGCACAAAAGCTCAGGCAACTTAGAGTCAGCTGAGACCTGAAAATTATCATTTTTTTCTCATTGATTTGCACCTTTTGCTTTTTTTTTTTAATCATGACAAACCCCCAAACCCCAGCTTCACAGAAATACAGGGAAAGTACCACAAGCTGACCTGAAGCTGGGAACTAAGTATTTTGAGCTAGTGCAGGCTGGATGTAGAACACTACCGTATTTCCCATAAATACATAAACTGACCCAATGCCCCTGAGCATTTGCTGCAGTGCCCAAGGTACCACAGCCATACAGCAGAACCAAACACAAGAGAATATTCAAGAATTCTATGCATCCAGAATGCACATAGCACTGGCAACACAAACAGGTGCAGTAACATGTTGATGGCTTCTTCAGTAACTGAAAGCCAGCTGTGCGCCCCGCCCCCCCACAGCCACATGTTAAAGGGCCTGCACATACCGTTTTCTGCCTAAACTCCTGGTTCAGCAAGTACTGCAGCTCCTGAATGTCATCCATATACTGCTTGAAGTCTTCTTGCTCTTCAACTGGAACCGAACTAAACACAAAAAAAGATCAAAAAAGTGTGTGCATTCTTAAATTTGAAAGGTACAAATAAAACTTATGCCTTTGATAATTAAGTAAAGGGTCTGATTCCTTGTTTCTGAATTATATACCTTCAAGATAACCATTTAATAGATGACTTTTATCTTCTACTGGAAGAAAAATAATCAGACGAAAGCCTTCAATTTTATACCATCTCATGGGCCCACATGCACACAGCCATCCACTGTCCCTCCCACTAGAATGGCCACAGTATCCCTCTGTTGCCAATGCTAGTTTCCCTAACTTGGCCTTGGCTCCCAGCACCACACACTCTCCAGTGTGGGACCAGCCACTCTCCATGCTACCACCCTTTCCATCAGCACCTAGTATCTGTACTCAGTGGTTCTGTGTCAACTTGACACAAGCTCTAAAGTCACCAGAGGAAGGAGCCTCAGCTGAGGAAATGCCTCCTTGACACCCAGTTGTAAGGCATTTTCTCATTTAGTGATCAGTGGGGGAGGACCCATCCAATGGTGTGTGGTGCCATCCCTGGGCTGCTGGTCCTGAATTCTGTAAGAAGGTGGGCTGAGCAAGTAATGAGAAGCAGGTCATTAAGCAGCACTCCATCTATGTATCAGCTCCTGCCTCCAGGTTCATGCCCTGTTAAGAGTTCCTGTCCTGAATTCCTTCAGTGATGAACAGCAATGCTGAAGTGTAAGCCAAATAAACCCTTTCCTCCCGCAACTTGCTCTTTGGTCATAGTGTTTCCTTGCAGCAATAGAAACCCTAACTATGACAATATCCAAAGGTCTAAGTTTTACTTTAGACTATCTAAGGTATTCTGGTGTGGGAAATCCTGCTGTATATGTTTTGCTTTTATTGGTTAATAATAAAGAAGCTGCTTTGGTCCGTGAATGGGCAGAGTAGAGCTAGGCGGGAATGATACCTGTTTTGTTATATATAATTTTACTTTGTTAAAGTTAAAACCTTCCTTTTTATTTAAACAAAAGGGGAAGTGGTGTGGGAGGTCCTTCTGTCTATGTGTTGCTTTTATTGGTTAATGAATAAAGCTCTTTTGGCCAGTGGCTTAGCAAAATAGGGCAAGGCGGGAGTTCCAAGCAGACAGAGGAGGAGAAAGAAGGCGGAGTCAGTGAGAAGCCAAGTAGCCCCACCAGGGACAGGACTTTACCCGGTAAGCCACAGTCAAGTGGCAATATACAGATTAATAGAAATGGGTTAATTTAAGAAGTAAGAGCTAGCTAAAATTACGCTTAAGCTATTGGCCAAACAATATTACAAATATTATAGTTTCTGTGTGGTTATTTCGGTTCTGAGCAGCCGGGAACGAACAAGCAGACTCCCCCAACAGTTTTAGCCATTTATTTTGATTCTGCCTTTGCCTGTGTTTCTATAAAGTTAACATTTATCCTCTCGGTCTGTAAGAACTCTTCGCATACTAGGAATACAATATGAGCCCTGCCACCAGCTTAGCAATGCTTTGCATCATACGCTGCAGACACTCTCTCCCAGCTGTCATTTTCCTGAGATTTAGTTTGGGATTTATTTTTATCATGCTAAATTGTAATGTGTCTCTTACTCCCAGTCTCTTAGTTTACTGCTTCCTATAAAGGCAATTTTACCAGAGACCTTAAACAGACAACCTCAAAGACATCAATAGACTAGAATCAAGCAAACCAAATCTGACTGCTCACAATCAGTGCAGACAGCCCTCAATCTATGCTGGCTCCACAGAACAACTTAATTCTACAATAGTGAAAAACAGTACACACTCAGTTGACTGTACTTCTGATTTTGATCCTTTTCCACAGTGAGCAGTAGGGGTGATGCCGGGAGCCCCGCTGGAGCTCCTGGTTGGAGAGTGAACAACCCTCCACACACGGCAAAGCTTTGCTGCACTATCGTAAGCAGTGGGGCAGGTTGGACAATGCACTAATGAGAAAGAACCAATGACAACTCAGAGCCAGGGAAGGAAAACACAGATTTATTTTTGGAAACGGGGACTGGAACAGCCTCCCATTTATTCAGGCAGACAGTGAGACTGGCTGTGGATGGTGGCACTGAAATCAACTACTCACTGCTTGGTTCGCACCCGGCAACTGGATTAGTCTTATTTGTAAACTCCCACTTACTTGAGTTTCTCCAGCTTCATCATGCTTCCTGGTTCACACTGTTCAGCTGCTGCATTTTGTCCATAGAGGATTTCTATGAATGCAATTTAATCTTGTATTAGCATGTTTTAACAGGTAAGAATGCATTAAAAAACTACAAACAGACTGCAAAATATTTATCCACCATCAAAAAAGAAAGAAAGAAAGAAAGTAAGTTAGAGGTTAGAGCCAGGCCCCATTTGATCTGCAACCATAAGTTAAGAACTTCAGTGTGAATTCCCAGAACCTAGAGGTTGAACATGCCTGTAACCCTAGGACTGGTGGCCATACACATACATAGGCGAATCCAGAGAGCCCTCTAGTCAGTTAGATTAGCCCAAATCGCCAACTTCTAGTTCACAGAGAGACCTGGTGTCAAAGCAATAAGGTAGAGAGGAAAGCTGGGCGGTGGCGCACGCCTTTAATCCCAGCACTCAGGAGGCAGAAGCAAGCGGATGTCTGTGTGTTCAAGGTCAGCCTGGTCTACAAGAGCTAGCTCCAGGACAGGCTCTAAAGCTACACAGAGAAACCCTGTCTCAAAAAACCAAAATAAATGAATAAATACATAAACAAATAAATAAATAAGATAGAGAGGCTAGCAGTATGATTGAGAAAGACACCTGATGAGCTCTCATGCCTCTACCCTCTTGGGCATGTACCCACACATTCAGGAGCAAGACCACACAAATGTACCCGTCACCCAACACATATGATAACAATAAGTTTAGGCATTTATGACAAACAAGTTAGGAACAGTTTTTTCTCTCCTTTTAAAAATACTGGGCAGTAAACTCAGGGTTGTGTGCATGTTAGGTACAACCTCTGAGCGTATTCCCAAGAATTTCTTTACCTGACACAACTATTGCTAGATACATCTTACTATGGCTAGGCACTTGTTAGATGCTGGTAATTTTCAAGAAAAGAATCTTTTTGATCCTGAACATAGTTCTGTTTCTTTGAGCCATCAGTCAAGAATGGAAAGCTATGAAACCAACTAACTAAAGCACTGAATGTAATGGGAATAGAGACCATGACACCTGTCCCAACACAGGCAGTGGCAGGAAGGGCAGTCCCTTGGGTTTCTTAGAAATGAAATGCCTGTGTTGTGTGTCTTTAAAAAATGAGAGTAAATAGCCAAACAAAAGTGTGTGTGTATACATGGGTGTGAATGTATATGCACCTGTATGTGTATATGCTTCAAGAGTCTTCAGGTTCATGAGGGTAAGCTTAGCCTACTTGAACTAAGAGTCTATCCAGTTCCAAGTAGCTGAATCTCAGATCTGTTTCATGTTTCCTGGTACTTTCTAAGAGGTCAGCACTTGCACATAAAGAGCAACGAGAATGAGTCCCCCAATAATCATCCATAATCTTCACAGAGTATACCAGTTGTACAATGAAAAAAACATCTATCTGTTAAAGTGATGGTGTTGAACTGCATCTGTGAATCCAGCCAGAAGAATAACAGACAGTCCAGCCTGACCTTGCTTAAAAAGCAAGCAAATTTCAAATATCTCAGTTATTTGAAGAACACTATGCACCTTTTCAAACTCTGAAAAAAAATTATTTCTTAATGTCTCAACTATAACATTAAAGCAAAATTTTATCTTCTGTACTATCAGGAATATATCATTTCAAAATATCATCCCCAAACAAAAGTCTACTTTGTATAAATATAAAACAAAATCCAATTTTAACAATTATCCAATAATTGGACCTGTGACAAAATTTCAAAGTAGACTCAATCTGTACATGAGATTGCTGATCTGATGTGTATGTATCTAGGAAATATACTTAAATCTTACATTTTGCAAAAGAAATTCTGAATATGTCTCCCGGCATGCTTCTCTGAAGTGGATAAAGTTGATAATGCCACTTAAAAACTGAACTGTCTGTTTTGCTTCTAAAAAAGAAAATAACACTGTAAACCACTGAAACAGCAGAATGCAAAAATATGTCATTTTTACCATATGACTTGGCTCACAGCATAGAAAAATGTATGCTTTAATGAGGTGCAGAATTATCTGTTCTAACTTAGACTGGAATTACCTTTGTGTTTAGAAAGGTGGAGAGAGAAGGAGGAAAGCAAGCTAGTTTGAGCTATATAGGAGAGCAGAGACCATGACCAACCCTAATCTTAAAACAGAAAGTGAATGAATGAATGAATAAATAAAGCAAAAACGTTAGACAGCAGAGCACATGCAATATAGGACAGAAACCACCTTCAAAGCTGAAAGAGGGGAGCCCTGTGAATGCACTTGCTCTTAACAGAGAATGCCAACAGCAGGCATGGGTCTTCTGGAGGCAAGACGATAAAATTTTAGAGTTGGAGGGGCAGAGCAACTAGAATTAGTGAGACTAAGAACTCAGGGACAGAGGCTGTGGAGGGTTCGAGAATTCTGGCAGTCTCAGAGAAGGTAGTTCTAATCAGCATGTGGACATGAAGAAATTACGAAGGCTGAGAGAAGAAACAGAAATATCTAAAGCAGTAAACAAAAGCATCAGTATTACATGGCATAAAATTTGTAATCTAAGAAAAATAAAGAGCAAAACCAGAATATGATCTATAAAAAGAAAAATATCAATATTTTTGGTGAAATTGCACCAATATTACTGAAATAGCACCAATGACAAATACAGTAAAACAGGCCATGAAAATGTCTCATTTGTTCAAAACAAAGTCTTATGAAGATAAAGACAGTTCCAAAAATATCCAACTCCAATTCAAAGAGATGAAACAGAAGATATCAGAAATAAGAATTGTGCTGGGGGCTGGAGAGATGGCTCAGTAGTAAAGAGGTCCTGTGTTCAATTCCCAGCAACCACATGGCAGCTCACAACCATCTGTAATGAGATCTGGAGCCTTCTTCTGGCCTGCAGGCTACATGCAAGCAGAACATTGCATACACTGGAAAAAAAAAATTGTACCGGAATGATTAGAAAAAGAAGTTAGAGCCAGAGAAACTCCTAGGATACAGGCCAGCAGCACAGCCATCCCACCTATGAGCAGAGGCAGGATTAACAGCATCCAAAGGCTGTGATAAAATCCCACAAAAAGAAGGAACAAAAACTACTTTTTGCCTAACAGGAGAGTAAGGTCTAAATCTCATGAAACTCATGAATAGTGAATAACTCTAAGCTGAAAAACAAAACAAAAATTCAAAAATTCCCCAGAACCCCAAAATATATTGAAGTAGCTAGGAAGTAGTAATAAAATTTAAAAGTAAGGACAAGAAAATAAAGTGGACACATTAGATGGAATAAAAATAAGAATAAGAGTAGGTTTTCTCATCAGGAACAAAGGAAGCCATTATATAATGCAGCAATAAATCTTTTCCTTTCCTGTATCTCCAAGGGATTTTATTATTCGTCTTTATTGGTCCTCCTTGTTGATACTGTTTTCAACAGTGCCAGCATGCCTTTAAAGCACTGGAAAAATCATCAACTTAGAGCTCGGTAATTAAGAAAATTAGCTTTCAAAACTAAGGGGAAACAGGCATGTCAGGACCAACACTCACGGTACAGAGGCCAGAGGCTTTTAATTTCTAGGCCAGCCTGGGCTATATAGTAAGATACTGTTTATAAAAACAATAAACAAGGAGCCAGACAGATGGGTCAGAGGCCAAGAGCACTTGCTGCTCTTGCAGAGGACCTGAGTTTGGCCCCCAGCACCCACATGGCACTCACAACCACATATAACCCCAGCTCCAGGGATACAACAACAGGATCCAAGGGGACTAGGCATGTACATGGTATATATCATACATGAAGGTAAAATACACTCACAAAAATAAATAAATCTTTCAAAAGCTATTTTTAAAAACTTCAGTAGCCAAAATAAGGCAAGAATTGGAGAACATGGAAATATATAAATATTATAAGGAAGAAAGATTAAAGGTAAATTTAAGTCTGATCATATCAATAACATTAAACACAAATGAGCTAAGCACTCCAATTAAAGGGCAGTGAGGATGGAAAGAATAAATTCACAAAAGATTTCAATATCTCTATTAACACAGCATTCAACACAGCAACTGAAAGAAAATCTGAAGGAATGTTACTAACCAACTGGTGTAAACTGTGGAGTGCCCTGCCCAGTGAGGAAACGCAAATGCATGCTGTTTAACAGCACTGCAGGCCCTGTGAATGCACATACAGGTCCTAAGACTCGAAAGTAATGCATCACAAGACTTCACTGGACAGTGGCAGAGTATGACCCTGTGTCCTCTGTGGTACGCCATGTGCTGCAGTGAGTAAGAACAGTAGGGATAACAAAGAGTAAATTATTTCAGAGAGGAGAAGAGCATCAGAAAGCACAAAGGAAGACAGAAGGGGGACTGAACAAAAAGTAAACAGCACGGGGCTCCAGCTGCCCACCTCACACATCCAAAAATAAGGACCCCGTCTACAAGCATACCAACCGATGAATGAGTGAAGAAAACTGGCTATGTGAATCGTGCCTGATTTTATCCTAAGGCAGTACACTTGGTGTAAAAATAAGCATCTAGATGAACGGTGCTAGGAAACTAGATATCCAGACAGTTATGCCACAGTCTAGAGCAACCCCAGGAATGTGGTCAATTGATGTCTTCCACACATCTTTATTTTTCAGAAGTTTTCCATTCACAGCAAAATCGGAGTAAGTAGTTCTCAAGATCCCTTCCACCGGACTGCTCTCCCATCTGCGTGAGTGGTACTTTTGTTAGGGATGCGGCATCACTGTCACTCATACTTAGAGGTGCTCGCTGCCACTGTATTGTCTGCTTGCTGTGACTACTGCAGAGAGCACACACATCCCACTTGTAGGGCACACAGAGCCTTCACTGTCCTGAGCTTTTGTTTTCTGGTTAATTGTTTCTCTTTCTCTACTAAGCCTCGCAGTCACAGATTCTTTGTCTCTTCCTGTCTCCATCATTTTCTTTTACATGCCATAGAGCTATGTAGCCTTTCAGACTGGCTCCCTTTACTTTATAATATGCACTTGTGGTTCCTCTGTGGTTTCTCGTAGGTTGACAGCTCATTTCCATTTAGCACTAAATCCCATTCCACTGCCTGGATGCAGTTTACTTACTGACGAACTGAAAGACATAATGGTGTCTGAGGTTTAGAAACTGTGAACAAAGCTACTATCAGCTTCTCTGTATGTGGTTTTACATGAATATAGTTTGAATTCCTTTGTGTAGATACCAAGAAGCCCAACTACTGGATCATATGGGTAAGAACAAGCTTTATTTTGTCAGAAACAGCCAGAATGGTGACACCCCAGTGCACTGCCATAGTAAAGAACTCAGGTGCCTGCTGCCCCAAGTCCTTCTTAACCCTTCAGATTGCTGAGTCTTGAAATGTTGTCAGTTTTAATAGGTATGCGGAGTATGTCCATTGATTTTTTTAATAAAGAGTATCAAAGTAATTTAACATGGAAAAGGTAATGTTTCAACAAGTAGTGCAAAATTGTAACAACACGTACAAAAGGGGAGACAGGAACAGCGACTCACACCATATACAATAGTTGAAACATTAAACAAGCAAGACAATCTCCCTCAAGCACTCAGAGGCAAATCTCAGCAAATCAAGCTAAGGTTTCTTAGAAAGACATACAAATTTATTTTTTAAAAATCAATTAAAATAGTCAAAACTGAAATTTATTTTGTATAAGTATATAATTAAAAATGCAAATAACAGAGAAGAAAATATCTGCATAATCAGCTGAAAATTTATTTGAAAAATATCTGAAGCACAGTAAGATAAATAGACAAGGTGCTGGAAAGATGGCTCAGCAGTTAAGAGCACGGCTCTTCCGGACGACCTGTGTTTGATTCCCAGCACCCACATGGCAGCTCACAACCACCTGTAAGTCCAGGTCCAAGAAATCTGACACCCTCTTCTGAACTCTTTGGGCAATGCACACACACAGTACACAGGTAAACAGGCAGGCAAAATACCCATACCATAAAATAATTTATTCTTAATTTAAAAAAACATTTAAAAATAGACAAATGATTTGAAAAGAACTCTGCCAAAGAAGACATACCACAATAAGTAAGCATATAAAAATATGCTGTTTTATTAATCATCAAGGAAAAGTAAACTAAAACCACTATACACCCAGCAAATGGCGAAAATTAAAATCATTCAAACCATAGTGGATATGGCTCAATGGAAACTATAGTATATTGCTGATGGGGACACAGCCACTTTGGAGAGAGTTTGGCCACTTCTTAAAAAGTGAGGCATGCACTTATCACACAAACCAGATTCTCTACTCCTCAGCATTTAAACAGACAAATGAAATCCTATCCACACACTTATAAACATGAATATTCACAGCTGCTCGCCAATAATGACCAAACATTAGAAACAATTCAAATGCCTACTAATTGGTTAATAGGTGAACCAATTGGGCCATACACATACATGAAAATACTGCAAAAGCAAAAGAAACAAAGGACTAATATGTTCAGCTAATATGAATAAATTTCAAAAGCACTGTTTATAGAAGCCAGACAGAAAAGACTGTACTCTTCTATATTTCCATTATATGAAATCTGATGAAAAGCCAAAGAGATAGAAGACATATCAGTGCTGTCGGAGAAGGGCGGCCACAGGGAACTGACTACAAACGAATGTAAGAAACTTATGTAGGTCATGGAAATGTTATGCACAACTACAGCAGTGGAGCATCAGTGCTACAGTACAAGCTTCTCGTGATTAAAAAGTAATTGGTAATTTGATATCTTTGGCCAGATTAACTCACTATGCAACATAAGGCCCATGCATCATTTGTATATGGACTCCCAATTTTTAAATGTAACCTCATGTTGCGTCGTCTTCATAACAAAATAGGCTTAGAACTCGATCACCTGACCCCTTTCCTTCTTATCTCTGCTCACGCGTTCACAGCCAGCACCCTCTTCTACCTGCAGCTGGGCTCAGCACACTCCAGCCTCAGCTCAACCATCTTTGTAGTTTTAGCCTTCTTGGGAATTGGGTCTGGTCTGTTTCTCACCGTAACCCACCTCCCCAAGGTAGGCAGAAAAATCTCTGTCCTTCTTGTACTGTGTCACTTAGTGAGGTTGGTGCTTGCCACATTTCTGACAGGAAGTCCATGAGTTTTAGGAGCATCCACCAGGGTTGGCAGAGTGATACCAACACAGAAATAATGTTATCTTCCAAAATTTTAGGAACATTTAAAAAACAAGAAATTTTAAGAAAAATAAATTTTAAAAACTTTCTAAAGGTATAAAGGACAAAAAAGAAATACCTTTCTAAAATTTTTTTTCTTATAATTTTCTTTCACGTTTATTGGCAGAAAGGGAAAATGGCGAATTAAATGACTGGAAATGTACTTACCTGGATACAGAATATCAGTGATCTCAAAGTCGTTCACTTGGCAGATGGGCATAAAGGAGTCCCTTGGGGATGCAGAACAGTGAAGAGCAGGCCGTTAGATGCTAACCCATGAATCTTAGTTCCAAACATATTTCTGGATACATTGCTCAGTGTTCCAGGGCCAAGTCAGGTCAGCAGTCTACTGCAGTGCACAGTCCTGCAGCATGAAATCTACTTCTACATTGCATTAGTCTTAGTTTTTATACATGTTACAACATTCATTTAGTATAAAGGTAGTTACAGAATAATAAACAGCATATATTCTTGGTGATTCTAAGACTCTTCAAGAACGCAAACCTACCAAACAATTCCAGACTTAGAGGACCTTACAATGTCACACGAGAGCATCCTGAAAGGTACTAGAGGGGAAGACTGAATACATGCCAGAACTCTAAACACTTACGAGATAAAGTAGAGGGAGCTGTTCTTTTACAAAGACCATACCATTAGACTAGTTTAATGTAACGTAGATTTAAAATAAAAATCACCCTTTACTCACAGATGAAAGAATAAATTGATGACTGGTAAAAAGCCCTCCATTAAATGTGGATACATGACTTCTATGCTCACCGGCATCTGCATGAAATAAGTCATAACATCTAAATCACAAGTCAATTAGATGAAATGAGAAGAATCTTCAACTATAAGAAACCTTAAACACAGGAAATGGTCTAACAATATTAGTTCATTACCACCAAATCTGAAAAAAACACAACTCAAAGTGCACAGCCAGAGTTGACAGGAATCTATGATGCTCAGTTCCCAGGGGGCATTTAATGAAGATTCTTAAGTACATGGAAATGACATCAGGCCTTATGCTAGGCATTTAACTTTGTTGTTCTCGTTTAACTGCTACAACCCTACTTTAGAGGTATACCTCATTTCATAAAGAAACTAAACCTTTGCAAAGCTCCATAGTAAACAGAGGGCAAAATATTTGCTCTCTAAAAACATCCAATCACAGGCTGAGAGTGGTAGCATGTGTCTATAATACAAGCACACGGGAAGATGATGAGTCCAAGGACAGTCTGGGTTGTCAAAACAGTAAAAAAAAATAGAACCTGATGAGACCCCACAAACCTCACGGATCCTCAGATAAAATAATACCCTGATAATTTCATCACAAGACATGGTCAGGAAAAGCAGTCCTTCTGACTAGAACTATGTGGTTTGCTTCATTTCAATTGCTTCAATCTTTCTACCTCCTAGTTTAATCTTAGAGTCCTTCCTACAAAAACAATTTTTTTTTTCTAAAGACTTGGCAGTTGTTTATTAAAGTTTCTGAAGCCAAACACCTGTAAACAAACTGTATAGAATCAGCAATTTCCAAGTGTCATTTGGTCTTTCATTATCGTTTTCATCTTACTAAAGAGTCTCATGTAAGCTATTATTATGCCTAAAATTCCTTTGTAAGTGAGATCATTTTTCTGTAATCCTTTAGATTTGTTGGAAATAAAGTCAAACACTTCTTAAGCTTTTGAGCAGAATGCATTGTGAGCAGAAGTACTTGCAAACAAGAACAAACCCTGTCTTATCTCTTAACTCACCATGTAGAAGGGCTCCATCCAGATCCCATACACTATATGCAAGGCTCTCATGTAGATCAGGCTACAACAGAAAAACAACTGTCAATGTCTCACACAGAGAGCTGTGCCATTGCCATCATCATCATCAAACGCTGCAGTTGGTGAACGCAAAAAAAGAAAAGGAGAGAAAATCACCCACTTTCCCTCAAAATACCTCATAATTTCTTCAAATTCTAAGACACCTTATGTTACATAATAATTTGTTCATATGTAGTGAATAAACAAGGAAATTGGTTACTTATGAATGAGAGTTATTTCATCCAAATCCAACCCAATCAATCCACCCAGCCCAGATAGGAAAGATGGGTGGGTCTTCCAGGACTCTGCCAGGGACATGGAAATGCTAGAAACCTCAAGATTTTATTTTCACTTTTTGAAGAAAGATCATTCAGACTAGCCCACTGTTATGGCCAGAAGGTCACCTCAGATTTCAGTTTAGCTGCAATGCTTGGAACAATGGCTATTCTATTAATGGAGAAATAGCAAGATTTAAAAACCTTTTCTTCTCTGTCAGTAGATCCCAAATGTGGGCCTGAGAAGCTGTTTGGTATTCTGTATTTAGGTTTATTAGGGGAACAGAAAGGCCTGAAACATGGTGAGAACATGGCAATGCTGACCTAAAGCTACATGACTCACCTTAAAGACCAAGCATTTGCTCTGAGGCCATTCTTCCCATTTTAAAAAAATCACAGAACACTGAGATAAACAATTTTGCATTGGATATGATAAAAGAAGCCTTTCCATATTATAACTTCAAGGCCAACACAGGGAACTGGAGGGAGATTTGGGATTTTGCTGTGACAAATAGCTCATTTTTGCATTTAATAACCAAACATAAAAAGAATAACACCTGTCAGAATAAGTCAATTCCCGCCTGGGGCATAATGTAAGAAAATTAATCTGTGTGCTTCCAAAGAAGACTGTTTTTAAGCATGCATGTGTAGGAAGCCACTTGGAATAAATCCTGTTAAGGTCTCCAATAAATGATACCCTCATACCACCACTCCAGTAATATAAAAATTTAATATACTTTAATATATCTATGGTTTAAAGCTTTTTTTTTCTTTAAGGAAAACAACTGTATTAAAGAACTGAGTTCCCACTGGGACTGTAGAAGTTGCCCCACATATAAACTTAATGTTATTTTTCTCTAGATTAAAAATGACTGGCCTACAACAAATATGAGGGTAGCCGCCTTCCTTCCCACACTACAGACCTAGCAGCTACTTTATTCTTAAATATCAGTATCTCCGTGTAAAGAGAGCCACATTTTACCTTCGGGATTGGATGAAGATCATTCTTGGAGAAGTTCTTGCCATCGGCTCCTGTTAGTAATTTTTGCGGATATGAACCACAATCTCAGCTGCACTATATGTGGGGAAGGACAAAGTTTCCATGATGGGAGTCTCCTCCTAGTTAGAAAGAAGAAAAACTGAAGAGCAGAAATATGCACAATGAATAATCCTTATTATCTAGAAATTGATATATAGGAAAAAATGAACAAGCTGTGGTTGAACTGTTCATAGTAGTACGATCATCAAATATAGGAATAAGGCAAAGAATTTTAAGCTAGGCATGGTAATGCATACTGGTGACCCCCAACACTAGGAGGTGGAGGCAGGAGGATCAGAAATTCAATGTAACAACTACATGTAAAATTCAAGGTCAACCTGACTCTGTCCTGTCTGAAAACAGAACAAGATGAATTTTATTCACACATACATACAAACACACACTGAAAGAAAGGTGGTGTTTTATCCTAAAATAATTTTTATCACAAAGTAATAGTCATTTTTTTGCCAATATTACTAATGTCCTATTCCATAAGGGATAGAGGCTTTGAGGTGACATACAGGAGGAAAATTATGTTGTTTTGTTTATACACAAGGGCCAGGGCATTTTACAAGATGCTGAGGACTATTTCTCAAAGCACAAGAGAGACAGACAGCAGCAGCTAGATATAAGCAATACTAACACAAGGCAGGAAATAAAGCTGCATTCTGACTTGATATCCCACTCAAACACACACAGTAAGAAGACTAATAAGATTAAGATGCATGCAGGGGTAAGAGCTGGGGCAGAGGGAGGGGAAGACGTGGAGGGAGAGCGGGAAAGAGAGGTTTTAATTTAAGGCAGGAATCCCTTTCACCAAAGCAAAAATGCAAAACACATAAAACAGCAAAAACCTATTTGTCCTAATGTGTGCAGATAATAGATTATTCCTACCGGTGTCCTCTTAAAATAGCACTTGTCATAATTCTGTCTCCCTTACACATCCCAGAGCACAGCTGGCAATGTTTGGAGATATTTTCAGTTGTCAGAACAAGAATGCAATGGCTAGGGGCCAGGCATTCTGCCAAATACCCTACAATGCTTCGGGTGGTCTCTCACTGCAGAGTTGTCTGTCCAAAGGTCACTACTTCCCAGTGTGAGCAGACACCCAGAGTAAACATATTCAATTTTGCAAACAAACTGAAATGGTTTACAAGTTTGAAATCTACTTTAGGCTCTCACTGTTTCTTCAAACAATTATGGCTTAAAAAGAAGCTCCAATAATTTGCCTATCTTCCCAGTAAATGGAGGATGCCACCCTGACTCTCAGCCCTTCAAAACACCACAGAGCACACTCTTTCACTCTAGTGTGTCCCTAATAACTAGGAGACACTTGCCCATGCTACCGAGAAAGCTGCTGCAACCTCAATACTGCATAGGATGCATTAATCCCTATTTACAGGACATTTCTTCCAAAACTGGGAGGAAAGCTGTGATGTCCCTTCTAAGCCTTCTCTGCTACACAACTAAAGACTACTTCCTTACATGTGGCCACTACTTAATGAGACTATTTTTTGGAAACCTTACCATTTTTGAGAGAGAAGAATACACTTTTTCCTACTCCTTCAACAAAAATCAGTACAGACTTGTTCCTAAAATGGGACTGGTTTCTGGCAAGTATCAAGCAGGCAGATAATTATGTAGTGGATACCACTAGGCATCTGATCATAAAGTTCTGACACTACTTCCAGGTCAATAAGATCACAACCCACAGATCTTATTGGTTTAACCCTCACACTGCTCCCCATTGACACGATGGTCACAAGACCAGGCTGTTTTACTTATGCTTCTGACAGTATACTACACACTGGAGTTCCTACCATGCCCTCCTTGGATCTGATTCATCTGAGGAACAGCTAAGGCATAAGGAAATACCAGAAGATATTATGAGGGATGAACACCAGATGAAGAGACAACCAGTGCCAAGTATAAGAGAGGAACTTGGAACCTCTAGGAGCCACCAAGTGTCTGGCTGTCCCAAAGTTTCTCAAAATCAGCTCTTGGGGGATTTTATAAAAGTTTTATCATGTAGGTATGATTGATTTTATCAATGCCAGCGACTTCCAGTCTCTCCCTTCCCCAGGATCAGGGGACAGGGGCTGAATGTCCTAATCCTATAGGATTGCCTTAGTTTTCTGGTAAACCACCCCCACCCACATCCTGCCACCCTATTCCTACCCCTACCCCCTTGCCCAAGGGCCAGAGTCTACCAGGCTAACTATTAACTTACAAAAGTTCACTTATCACTGTGACGATTCCAAGAATTTTGGTATCTGTGCACCAAGAACTTTGGACAATGACAAAATGTGTATTTCATACTATCATACTGTCCTATTTAAATTACCCCTGAAATATTTTGTCAATATTTTCCCTTGTGTTAGTCTATGTTTGTATGTGTGTGGGTCCATGTGGACCAGAGGAAGTCTCTAATTTTGTTTCTCAGGTGCCACCCACCTTTACTTATTTATTTAGATATGATATTTATTTACTTAAAAATATGGTCTCACAGGCCTAGAAGTTCCCAAATAGGCTAGGCTGACTAACCACCAGACATTTGCCTATCTCTCTCCACAATGCTGAGAAATATTGGACCACACCCAGAACTTCAAAAAGAAAAAGAAATATGTAGGTTCTAGGGGTTGACTCGGTCCTGCCTTTCCTAATTGAGCTATTTCCCCAGACAGTCAATATCTTCTGAAAACTTAATACCAAAAGAATTCAACACTCCAGATATAGTCAGTCTAGGGCAGAGTATTAATACAGTAAGGAATCACCTCTACTGACTGTGGGTAACTGTAGCACTCATGTAGAAATGCATTACGATCCAGTGAAAGAAACTCTAAGAACCTCAACATGGCCCACTTACATGAGTCTGGATTTCCCCTGAACTCTTCTTACATCAGTATTTGAACTTTAAGCTATTTTCATTTCTACTACTGAATTTCATAATTGCAAACTTTTTTTTTTGGAGATAGGATCATCTGAAATCTGGATTTGGGCCTTTCACACATTAGTCATCTATTTCAGTATAAATTATAAATGTATGGGGGAAGTAAATTATCCTACCCCAAGTATAGTTGGTGTGTTTCAAAAAACTACAGACCTCTGCAGATTCAGGAACTGCTTGGCAAGGTCCGTCTGTAGAAAGAAGTTTCTAGATGTTTCTATTAGAAATGTGTAGCTGCTGGCAGAGGCTTCTCCAAGGTACAGTTCCTTCTCTGCAGAGGAAAGTACTTTGCACAAGAAAAGGCTGTATTTCTGATCTTGCCCAGGTACAGATCACTACAGGTGGCAATGATATGGGAGACTTCATCGGTAGAACAAGGCAGCCTTCATTCACTGTGTGCCTCCTCTGGCTGCATACCAAATCCCCAGTCATCCTTTCCCTACAGAAGCCCAAGTCCCTGTCCCCTGACTAATCTCTTTATAATCATCTAGTCCAGGCCTCCTTTGTGTTTAGGCATATATTAGATTCTGGGGGTTTTCTCTCAATATCCTGAGGTCAGTTTATTTCATAGACTAAAACGATGCTTTTTGGGGGGGGAGTAAATAAATATTCAATATTTTTCATCTAAGTCTCAGTTTTTTAAAGTGCTCATAAAAACATTACAAAGAGGGGTACTTGCGAAAGCAAGCCACACCTAGATTAGTAATTTTAGCGCTGGAGTGGGTATAAAATGTCTTCATGACTATTATCACACCCCTCTGCTGATGCTATTTATATAAACTGCCATGGGGTTAATCCTTATAAGACATCAAACCCTCACAAATGTGCAATCAGCTTACCCACCACACAGATTTCAATCTTTTCTGCTGAAGTTTCTAAAGCCTTTAATAATCTAATGCTCTTTCTGGTCCAAGTCAATCCCTTCAAGACTTCCCCTAAACTTCCAATGTCTCATTATACCTGCCTGGGAATTTCTGAATTCCCTACCAAGAGGCTCACACCTGCAATTAGTGGGTATAATAACCTCTTCTCATATCCATATTCTCAGCTTTTCATGGTGCAATTTCAGTTCCAACTCATTCGTGTGTGTGTGTGTGTGTGTGTGTACAGATAGAGGAAGAGGCCTTTAATTTGAGCTCTTAGCTCAGACTAAAGTACTTTACATATAATTAAAATTACTCTCTGACATGTTAGCTCAAATAGGACAGATTATCTCTAATGTCTCCTGTTTCTCCTTTATTTGTAGTACTACAATGCTAAGCACAGCGTGTATTGGAATAACTTAAATTTTATACATCTAGTTTTGCAACGCAAAACTAAGCAAGCAATTCCCAATTTTAATGAATTAAATAAAAAAAATTCCTCAAAACCACGGGGAGGGCCTTGTGTTATACACGAGTAGAGCCAAATACACGCAGCTCCCTGATTTTTGGATTAAAAATGACGTTTTGCCTTTTGATTCATGGTTCTGGGTGTAATCAAGAGATGGTGGAGCAATGAAGATACAGAGAAAACTGGCGAGCATTCACAACGAAACAAGTCCCACTGATACCACTCTTGTGGCTCACGCCTGTAATTTCAGCAGTTGGGAGGTGGAAGCAATAAGATTAGGAGCTCAAGACTAGCCTTAGGTACATAGTGGCTTCTAAACCAAACGGGGATACATTACACCCTGTCTCAAATCAACAAACATAAGCTTAAGTCAGCGAACCCAGGTGCCCCGACCCTAGACTTCCTTGCCGCCCTCCGGCGCCTGCTCGCACTTACCTGCCTTCCCAGCAGCTCCCGGAAGAGCAGATACAAGACAAGCAACCAACCAAAAGACACCAACCATTGTCACTTTTCAAATCAGCCGCCTTCGCATGCGAGGCCCGCCCCTTTCCGCAGAGCACGCTTCCGTTGCGAAGGGCTCAAAAGACCCGCGGTGGGTGGGCCTTAATGTGCGGCCCAACAAGCTTGGCCCCAGGCCTGCGGAACCATTATTCGGGGAGCTGGCTTCTAGTCGGAACTGCGACTCCGAAGGACGGGGTGGGGTGCAGCAGCTAGGAGGCGTAGTTTACGCGGTTGTTAGTGACTTTCTCTGGAACGTAATAGCCAGCTTCCCGGTTAGCGAGCAGACGGTTTCCGGCCCCTCTAGTAGGCTCAGAGAGTGACAGTTGGTAAAGGATGTTTTGTTCTCAACTGAATCAAAAGCATTGTTGAGAATCCTGATGTAACAGTAACAATGTCACTATCCGATAAGCATTGATGGGGTCAGGTTCTGCCCTGGATATTTGTACACATCATTTCGCTTAAGATTCATGAAAGCTTGGCATGGGAACGCGAGTGGATGGATAGAGATTGCTATTTTGCATTAGAAAGAACGCTCTACGTAAAAGAGATCGCGTGAGTGACCCAAAGCCGCCCACCGTAGTTCAAAAGTAGTCTAGCCGGAATTTGGGTACAGTCCTCTGTAGGCAAGACTTGGAGAGATGGGAGGTACCTAATAAATAGTTCATCTGATCAGCTCCTCCCTCACGTTTAAGAACACTGCTCTGAAAGAAGTAATTTGGAATGATCTGGAGTAAAACTTAGTTTTACTGAATCTTAGTTTCTTCTGTCTCCGATAATCCCTCCCCTGGAGCCAGGCACCACAAGTGCTTTCTACAGACCAATGTACTAGTCCTGTCTTCTTCATGGAGTAGCATTAAGATTCAGGGAGTTATTTCATAGAGTATGCTAAATAAAGTGCCTGGCAAAATTGCGAGTGTCCAATAAGTACTAGCTGTATTTTGATCTATTTGTACATGATTTGTAGTGAAAAACAAAAACAAACCCAAAAATGAAAACAGCAGCAGCAGCAACAACAACAACAAAAACTCCACCACCACCACCACCAACAACAAAAACCCCACCATAAATGGTAAGTGCTCAAAATATCTAAAACATTTATGTGTGCAAACAGGAAACAAATGAACTAAATGAAGACCAAGAGTAGAGAGACTATATGGTCTTTCTCAGAAGAAAATGGAGATGAATGTGTGGTCAAAGCTATTTGAGGGATAATTTTTACTATATATTTAGCAGTTGGTAGTATGTTAGAATTTAAATTGTTAATAAAATAAACTAATGGTTTGTTCAAATTTCTTAATTACAAGGATAAAACTTATTTTTTTCAAAAGTTAGTTGCCTAATACTGGCTCTTTAAAAAAAAGTGTGTGTGTGTGTGTGTGTGTGTGTGTGTGTGTGTGTGTGTGTGTAGGCACATGTACACGGGCACATGTAGGGCAGAAGAAAACCTTGAGTGACATCCTTGGAGACACCATCTACTTTCTTTGAGGTAGGTTCTCTAATTGGCCTTCAGTTCACCAATCAGACCAAACTGCACCAGCAGTGAGCTCTAGGGGTGCCCCCTCCCCCTCCCCAGTGTTGGCATTTCCAGTGTGTCCCCTATGGCTGAGTGCTGCTGTACTAGCAGCACTTTTCACCTTACTGACCCAACTCTCTGCAGACCAATGCTTGTCTCTTTCTGAGGTGAAAGATGGAACTGCAGGACTCTCGTACTATGTAGGGTTCATTTGTCGCCATGAAGACACTAACTATTGTAAATTCCAGCACCAAGATGCTTCTCGGCAAATGATGCAATTACATCACTATAATCAAAAGCACACGTTCTGTATAAATGGGTTTGATGCTCTTAAGATACTACACCTCATAATCTAGGAACACACTATCCTCACAGTATCAGTTGTCCCCTTGATCATATGACTGACCAGGAGCAGTGGCTTTTTTGCCACTCCCCAGCATTTAGAGAAAATATTGTCATGCTTATTGGTGCCTTTTGAAATTTGAAGTCATCTCTATCGAATGGAATTTTTTGGTGTTATAGAATAGAAAAGTCATAAATGAGACTGGCATGGCTTTCTTCTCTTCCTCTATGTCCACATACATACTCTGCCTACCCTTTCCTTTGAGCCTTTCTTCTTGTTGTTATGTTTCTACACAACCTACCCCAAATTCCCATCCAACATAAAGCCCACCTCTACAGCCTGATATGATAGGACCTCTATGACTTTGACATTATATACCTGTCCATTCTTTTCCATTCTACCCACCTATTTATGACTCTGTTTTTAATACACTCTGAGGCATTTCCTCATCTTTGTTGACTGTCAAGCTCCTCTTCATTCTTACTTATTTTTCAGAGATCTTCAAGAAGCCTTTCTTCAGCTTTTATTCTGAATTAGTTGATTTCTCCCCTTGTTTTCATGATTTTCCTTGTTTACTTAAAAATACCAATTGAGTTCCAAATCATGTGGCAATCATAGGGAGAGGAAACCCAGGTAGGGGATCGTTGGGTAGTGATCCAGGTAAATGCAGATGGCCTACAGTAATGGGGCACTACCAACATGGACAGGAGCAGATCCAGGCAAGTTTAGGAAGTGGGTATGGATGAACTTGAGATTAAATTGTGAACACAGACTCAAAGTGGGAGAAATCAAGGATGGGGCAGACTGCCCAGTTTGCTATCAGTTGTCCACACCTTGATACAAGACCCTGTACATTACATATATTTAGAAATAACTAATAAATGAGTGAGTTTTCTTGCTTAAGCACTGTTTCAACTGAGGTGCTATTTTTCTGATTTGGGTAACATAGAGAGGTTCATTTGGGAGGTGAGTGATGGTTTCAATTTTTAAGTAGATCTACCTCTGGATGCCTGTGAAACACACCTGATAATATCCAGATAATGACAATCAGTTATATGATGTGAAACTCAGGGGACATCAGAGGTGAAGTTTTTCCATACCAAAAAACAAACAAACAAACAACAAAACTCACTTCATATTATCTTGATCTGTTTGTGTCTGTCTCTAATTCCTCCAGGCTCAATCCTAACATTCTAGGCTCCCCAGCATCTAGCCCAGTGTTTGTTATTGAAATTCTCTTAAGAACAATAACAAACCCCCCTTTTAATTTATTTATTGTGTGTGTGGAGGTCAGAGAACAGCTTTTAAGAGTTGCTTCTCCGCTGTGTGAGTTCCAGGGAAGAAAAAGAATCATAGGGTTTAGTTGAGTGCCTTTACCCAGTAAGCCATCTTCTCCACCTAAGAGCCTCTGTTTAAAACATGGTGCCTCTAACAGAAGAAAGAAATAGTACAAAGCCTCAAAAACATGCTTAAAAAAGCTTTGATTCTTTTTGCCCTCCCCATGTGTTCACATTTTCCATGAGAAATAAAGAATGACAAAATATCCCATTCAGTTTTTACAATCTGAAAGCAATATCCCAATATTTGATATGCAGTAGGATGTTGCAATACTGTCTGGTCATATTAGTATTTTGACTATGTCACATTGTGGCTGATTTATAAATTCTGTGGTGGTATCTTTGATAACCTCATTCAGGTTAGTCATGAATCATGAATAATATTTACTGTTGCCTTAAAAAATTATGACCATCCATGAATAGCGGTCTGAAGTGAAATTTTAAAAATTCATTTTAGAGCCAGGCGGTGGTGGCGCATACCTTTAATCACAGCACTCAGGAGTAAGAGGCAGGCAGATGTCTGTGAGTTTGAGGCCAGCCTGGTCTACAAGAGCTAGTTCCAGGACAGGCTCCAAAACTAAAGAGAAACCCTGTCTCAAAAAACCAAAAAAAAAAAAAAATCATTTTATATTAAGGATATTTGACAGAAACTTTTAAATTACTCATTATGAAGAAACAATATAGGGATATATACAAAAGCATGAACATGCAGGAATATGATTCCACACTTGTCAAGCATCTCATATGAGAGCCGTTTGTGGCTTGCTGCTCTTACAGGTAACACAGAAAATACAGAACTCTTTATTCTTGGGTGTCCTAATATACTTTTAGTATATTTACTAGTTGATTTTGAATAAATAGGTAAGATGTTTAATTGTTATATTCTTGAATTAGCATTATAGCGTGTAATTTCATATAAATAGCTGAAGCATAGCTACACTACAAATACAGCACAATTTAACATGGAAAATTCCAGTAGCATATTTGTGTGGTCAGTATATTCACTGGGTGGCGCTGCTGTATCGATTTTAACCTTACTGAGAATTCCATTTCAGTTTGTTTTAAATAAGCAATCAGAACTACAGTGATAAACATGGGACACTATGTTCTGGATTAAAAAAAAATAGATTCTAACTTTATGGGCTTTAAAGTACATGTTTAGAGTCCCGGCTCAAGAAGTAAACTGGCATTGAATTCAGAGTGGTGTCTGCATTTTATTTTTCTTTAATCATTCCAAGCTTAGTAACCTGCTTGCCTCCTCAGCCATGTTCATTTTTATTGGAGGTTTTGGAAATAGAGTTAAACATTTGAAATGCTGTAGGCAGTGTTTGTTTTCAGGATGATGCAGTCTAGAGCTGTAAAACACCTAGCCTTTGCTGCTCAGGATGAACTCTGAATAAATGTAAGGAAGCACAGATCTGACATTGTGCTCTAACATTTTAGAATACTTGCCTCAACTTTCACATGAAGTTATATTACTTTAATGTAGTTAATACAGGGACCCTTCTGGATCAGCAGTGAAACAGATTTGATATCGTGAAAAATACTTGCTCAATATGATTATTAATTCAAACTTTCTATTCTGGTAAATTTCCAATTTTGGATATGTGATAATCTGTGGTGTTCACAGTATATCAAGGGAGCTGACAAGGATTTCTGTGAAAAATGTTAAAAATTAGCGTATTCTGTCAGCTGCGGTGGTGCTTGCCTTTAATTTCAGTACTCTGCAGGGAGAGACAGTCAGATTTCTGTGAGTTTGAGGCCAGCCTGGTCTACGTAGTACCAGCCTGGTCTACATAGTGAGTTCCTAACCAACCAGAGCTATACAGTGAGACTTCCTCTCAAATCAAAAAAGAATAAAAATCAATATATTATAATTTTAGAGTTAGTTATTTATGTCAGTAGTTCTTATGTCCATAGTCCTAGCACCCAGAAGGCAGGAGCAGGGGGGATCATTACAAGTTTGAGGTTAACCTGCTCAACAAGTGCCAGGAGACCCTGTCTCAAAGTAACAATAGAGTAATCAATTATTACGTAAATTTCACAAGTGTGCCTTATCTGGCCTCTTATAGCTAGGGTATATTGTATACCTATAAATTGTGTACTCGTGAACAACAGTAATCTATTTCTTACTGCTAGGGTAGCCTCTTAGTCCTGGAAGCTAGACAGTCTAAGGTCAACAGGCCAGGAAATCCAGTGTCTGGTGTGGGCTGCTTCCTGACTCATAGTTGGCCCTTGGTAGGGGTATGATTACATGATGGAAGGGTCTTCCCATTCATCTCAATAATGAAGGCTTTACCCTCAGGAGGTGATTATATTTCAAAAGACCCATCTCCAGCTCTGCAAAATCACGAAGTTCTAGGTTGGGTGTGGAGCTCATACCTATTGCGCTAGCACTTGGGAGGCAAAGGCAGGAGGATTGGGACATTAAGGTCAACTTCTGGTACTCAGCAGTTTGAGGTCATTCTGAGCTGCATGAGACTACGTCTTTCAAAATAAATTAAAAGATAAACAAGTTTCCGATCAGGTAATCAGCCTTATAGAATCTTTAGCTTAGGGGTGCTTTATTCTGGGAGCTTTACAGGCTGGGGGTGGAGTTTAACTGGGTCCTTTGATCTAATTATCTTCCTCCCCTGTGTTGTTCAGGGGATCCATCTTCCACTGGCTCTTGGGTGGATTCACAAGGATATCCTGTGCCTTCTGAAGTGTTTTATATATGACTTTCTGTATTAGTTATTACTAACTTTCATTTTCTATCTTCTCCAGGGGTGCCTCAAACTTGCTGTGCACCAGAGGATGACCTTTAGCTGCTGACAGCCGTGACCTCCCCCAGTCTTAGAATTTCTTGATTGTGCAGGGCTGGAATATTTTAGATTCTGAGCCAAATTTTCTTGGTTTATCTTAAATACCCTTAATAGCCATTCATTGTCCACCTCAATGCATGACCTAAAATCCCTGTGACTGTCATATAAAACATCCCCTACTCTAGGGCACAGCATCACTGGAGAGAGAATGACGTTATGGGCTCCCTCACTTCTTTTTTTGTCTTAAACTCATTCCAGCTTTAGCCATTTGTTGATTGTGTCTGCTTCTGGTTCTATTCATTGACAAAAGTCCCTTTACAGCTTTTCTCTGAAGGTATGTGAAACAAAGACATATAATAATACACTTATTCCACCTGGAAGGTTAATTCCCTTATGAAAACCAGTTTTTTTTGAAGAATTCTTGGCTTTTATAATTTTAGGAAATTGTTTTTACTTTTGTTATTTTATTCCATTTTTCTTTATGTGTCTGTCTCTCTGTGTGTATGTGTGTGTTCATGGAAACCAGAAGAAGATGCCAGATGCCCACAGGATGTAGTTAAAAGCAGTGGTGAGCTGCCTGACTGTGCTGGGAACTGAGCTCTGATCCTTCAAGAGCAGCAATGCTCTGCACTGACAAGTGTCTCTCCGGTCCCTGTCTGAGGGATCTTAATCACACTAATTTTGATCTAGCTTCACAAGAATAAGCCTGCTATGCTACAAATCTCCCTACCCTGACAATGGGTTACTTAGATCACTTTTCTTACCTGGCCACAGTAGGCATATGTGCAGTCACGTGGGGCATGAGTATAGTTCATCCCTCTTATGCTGTCATTTTAGATTCTGCAGAAATCTGATGGAAGAAGGCCAAGCCGAGACCTTCAAACTAACATTCTAACCAACCAGAAATGGCAGACATCACAAAGAGTTTGCATGGTAAATCTAGTGGCTGATTAGGCGAGGCTGGCCAGTCAAGAGCCTCAGAGATCTGCGTGTCTTTACCCCCTTAGCACTGGAACTACAGGCATGTGTGACCACACCTGGCTTTTTACATAGGTGCTAGGGTGAAGCTCATGCCTTCATGCTTATGTGGTGAGTGTTTTACCAACAGAGCTGTTTCCCTGGTCCTGTATACAGAACTTCTGAACCTGTGCTGAACACAGCTCATGGCTAGGTTTCATTATTGAATCCAGTGATACTGCCCACCCTTACTTTTGAAGCAAAGGTCATTCACCTTCCATTAAATTCTAGTAGTTTTCTAAGGTGCTTGTGTCTCTCATTCTTCTCTGCAAGGGAGCAAATGAAAAAAAAATCATTGAACTGGAAAACATGCAGGACCAAGCATGGTGATGCATCCCTGCAATCCCAACTCTTGAGAAATGGAGAGAGGACTGTGGAAAGTTCGAGACTCACCTAGAATTTCCTGTGTGGCTGAAGTTGGCCTTGAACTTTTTAGATTAGGGAACGGTCATAGATATCCTAACAGCTACTGCATTCTAAGTGGCTTAAATAACATTAATTTATTGTCCCACAGCAAGAAGTACCAACTCACAGTATCAGGAAATCAGTTACTCCTGAGAACTATATGGATGAATCTTTTCTCTATTGTTCATCTTCCTGTGTGTTTCTGCCAACCTTTGACATCCCTTTGTTGATAACCACCTCCATTTCTGCCTTCATCTTCATATGGCATTCTTTCACTATGTGTGTCTGCGTCCAAATTTCCCCAGTTAAAAAGACATCAATCCTATTAGATATAATCCACCCTTTTATGTAAAAAGACCCTACTCCCAAGTATTATCAAACACTGAAATTTGGAGGTTAGAACTCCAACATGTCTCTTGGAGGAGGGTGCAGTAGAATCCATAAGCATGATTTACAACATCATAAGCCAAAGGTCTTAGGTTGATTCTCTAAATAGTCTGAAGGTTCAAGCCAGGACACATGTACCAGCCTCCTGCCGAGCAAAATCTTGCTCTCCCTCTTTAATTGAGTACTAATTACTCATTGACATGCTGAGTAGATGTGATTCATTTTATGTTTCTTAGAAATGGCTCTTTAAAAACACTGTCTGGATATGTTCAAAGAGAACAAATGGGAATTAATTGAATTAGTGGCGCTTCAGCCCTTGCACATTAAAGGTTTCAGCAGAAATGGAGGCTCTTCCTAACTTATTTAACCAGTAGGGCCTGCGAATTGAAAAGCTGCACAGAAAACATACAAATATAAAGTGGAGGACCAGCATAACAGTTAAGAAACAGTTAAAAAAATATGTGCCCAAGTCTCCAACTTCTGATAACATAAGAGTTATCCTACAACTACCATATTTAAGATGTGTAGCCAGCTCTGCATCGCTGTGGTTACAGAGGTGCCTACGTGCCAGCACCAGGAGGGCCCATGTGCTTCAGTTTTGTAGCCCCGTGCATTGAAGGAAGACCAGGATCTACAGCTATGAACGGCTGATTGATAGTAAAGTCAAGGACTGCACTCGAGAGAATCTTAGTAGGTAGGGATGCCAACAAGAGGTATCTCTGCCATATTCCTCCTTGCTCATCTTCCAGATCTCTAGGCTCACCGCAGAGCTCCTGATGGGCACAGTAAGAGGTTCTGAGGAGGGCTTCACAAAGAATGTGGAAGAGGCCGGGCGGAGGTAGGCGCTTCTCTGTGAGTTTGAGGCCAGCCTGGTCTACAACACTTAGTTCCAGGATAGGTGCCAAAGCTACACAGAGAAACCCTGTCTCAAAAACATATATATGAATATGGGAGAAGGGCAAGTTTGTAAGCACAGGAGGCATGTCTCACTCTGGTTTAGATATTCTGATGGCTGGAACTTACCAGTATAGCTTAATTTTAGGGTTTCAAATCACCAAAATAAAGCACAGTTGGACATTGGCCTTTAAAAGACACAATGAAGCTTACTGGAAAAAAATACTTTAAAGGGAACTAATCATCCCTAAGGCTCCCTGGGAATGCATGTAATGTTTAGGGTAGGGTGCGAGATCTGTAGAGCAGTTTATGGTGCCACAGGACAAGAGAGGAATTTTCCCACCCAGAGAAGCACTGCAACAGGAGTATGGAGAAGGTAGGGATGCGTGAGGCCTCTTTAAGAAGTAAACATCTCCCCAAGGAACCAAGATGTCTGTTTTTATAGAGATCGACCTCAAAGGAACCATGGAAAATTAATGAAGCCATTGAAAGCTGAAAATGTGATTAATACCTTGGACCAGTGTGTGGATGTTGTCATGTGACAAGCTCTGAGTTGAATGCATCTCTTCTCTGCCCCCAACTTAACAGAACAAAGAAGGCTGAAAAAGAGCAATGGGTGCTATGCTGTACTTCCTTCATCTCTTTCAAAATAGACATGCCTGTGTTTCACAATTAAAAGTGACCAGAATGTCACGGTACTTAAGATGTCACGACAGAAATGAGAGTCGGAGCTGTAAGGTAGCACACTTGGCGACTAATTAGAAGAAACAAGGTTGGTAACATTCTGTGCATTGTGAACATTCCCGAAACTGATCATCCTGGTCTCAGGAGAGACAGCAGAGTGAAATGCCAGACATAGTGTGTTTAGAAACAGAGTCGGATTCGCTCTCTGTCAGGCCTGGAACTCTCTATGTAGCCCAGGCTGGCTCCACTCAGAGCATCCCTTCTACTTCTCCATCCCAATGGCTGAGATGAACTGCTGTAGAGTCACCACACCCAGTGTTATCAGAGTTGAAAGCTTCTTGTTACCTAAAATATTCTTATTGACTCTCCCCAGTGTTTAACTCTCTAATTTTCCAACAGTTGTTGCACTAGCTGTTAAATACCCAGGAATCCTCCTATCTAAAAGCTAACAGAAATATTTATTTGACTAATTTATACTTATTTCTTGTTAGGCAGACATTACAATGGCATTGGCAGTGTAAATACAAAAAGAGGTAAATTGTGTATGTATGCATTTATAAACAGGGGCACCACTGTACTATACTAGAAGGTCTACGAAGTGTGGTTAGCCACAGGAGGAAGTGACTGACCTCAGGAAGCCAGTAGAATCTTTATAGAAAGCCCAAAGGGCATTCAAACTAGTCTTTAAAGGAGTGCCACGGAAAGCATGTCAGCCTTTAAAGTTTTGTTCGGTCTAGTTCGTAGTTGTTTATCCACATAATGAGTAGATGATGAAAGGAGGAAGTTGGAGAAAAGATCTTGTCTGAACATCCTGGGAAAGCAGCAGGGATCCTGGGAGAGAAGTGCTGCTGGAAGGTGGAGAATTGAGATAGTGATCAACGTCCCTTTGCCCAATCTTCCCTCCCTGCTCATCAGTGTATCCCAGGCTTTTTTTTTTTTTTTTTTGTCGGAGTTCAAGACAGAGTTTCTCTGTAACTTTGGGGCTTGTCCTGGAACTAACTCTTATAGACCAGGCTGGCCTCAAGCTCACAGAGATCCACCTGCCTCTGCTTTCCGAGTGCTGAGATTAAAGGTGTGCGCTGCCGCCACCACCGAGCATCCCAGGCCTTTTAATATTGATGTTGCACTTAGTGGGAAAAATAGCAGTGACCAAACAGATCAGTCACTGACTCTCAAAGACTTCACAATTTGAAACAACATATACAGTCCTGTAGAGAGAGGTACGCGCCAGTAGGCTAAGACTTGATAGAGCTGGTGATGCTGGCCTCAAGATGAGCACAGGCGCACACAGAGGTGCATTACTTCTGCGGTCTCTCCTAGCTTCAAGAGCTCTTCTGGAACGCTCATGTTGTAAACAGTTTTAGTGGTGATGAGGTGTGTAGTTGAACAGCAGCTAGTTATGTTGTTTGGAGAAAGTCTCTGGAGATCTTTAAAAAATCAGTACTAAAACTATAAGTTGGAATGAATTACCATTTTCATAGTATCATCTTCCAATAACAATGCTCTCAGATCACTTCATTCATCAGTGATGATGCCGCTGTCCCATATTGGAAGTACACATTTGAAATGCATTCTTCAAAATATTACAGGTGAGTTGCCAGATAAAGTACTGGCCTGGTGAAATTCAATTGCAGATAAGGTATGAAGATTTTTCAATACAAGTATGTTCCATGTGGTATTTGAATTTTAAAAATATGCAAATATTATACTTTAGTGTTATATATTTTAAATAAAATTTGACTCTATATTCCAAAATTTTTTTAAGTCCTGTATCCTTACTTCCATGTCAGCTTTCCTTTGGAAGGTAGATCCTGGAAAATCAAACAGCGAGTCAGCCATAGCCCTCCAAAGCCAAAGGAAACTCACAAATAATGACTTGGCTGAGTGAAAGGGATTCCCTGGTAAGAAATAAACCGGGAGGTGCTGTGTAACTTCCCAGGAAGCCATTAACAGCCACAAAAGCAAGAGGGACCTCTCACTGGGCTGAGAATACTGTGGAAGGGGAGCAGGAAGGTTACCCCAGAGAGGACAGGCCGTGAGAGAGAGTGGAGGCCAGAAGTGGAAAGTCAGAGGGCAGGTAGTGTGCAGCTGGACTGCGGCCTGGGGGAAAGGAACAGCACCAAAGACTGGAAGCTAAGGTGGGCCCCACCCAAGGGAGCCAGGCCAGAGCTACAAAGGGTGGAGGATGGAAGTCTGGATGAGGTGAGGAGCTGGGCTTGGTGCTTTTTGATCTATGATGGAACTGCACACCAGTATAAGGGCAAGCATGGGTCAACCCTAACTTCACTTCTAAGGAGGCCTCAGGCCGTCAGTGTGTCTTTAGTGTATATCTTAAGAAATGTATTAAATAAAAAGGAAGCATGATGAAGTAAGAAAATCACAAACTTAGATGTAAAAAGATCATGAGTTCAGATTACATACCACCTCCCCTTCCTGATGTCATTTCCTGTCTCTGCAACTCACTTAACCTCATGTGTAAAAGTGACTAAGAATGCTCTTGCTATGCCTAGAAATTGTGAGTAGCTTTTGGCACACAGTAAAGGCTCATTACATTACCAAGTGAGTTGCCATTTTACCTATTACTCAGTTCCTTTCAGTCACTAAAGAATCTTACTCGATGTGACAAATATACTCTTCATAGGTAGATAACTTTGTTTCAAAAATAGTCACTTTTCTCTTTATAAAGAAATGGTGTTCAGGAGGTGGATGTAGCTTAGTAGTAGGCATGTGGTCAGCATACCTCAGACCTAGGTTAAATCTCAGCACCATAATGACAAAAACAGATGTAAAGAAGGGGGTAGGATGGGGACAGAGGAGAAAAGAGAAGCTTTTGAATGAAGAATAGCATACCTATTTGGACTAAAAACAAAACCAAGACCAGAAAACAGAAGTAAATATTCAGAGTATTTGGTCCGGATAACTGCCTTAAATTGATTTCCTCAACACCAAATACATCTAGATTTCCTTCCTAACAGGAAACCAGCACAGTCAGACTAGAGGTACCAAGAGGACCTTGTGCCTTTACTTCTTCCTGAAGGGAAACTCAGAACTGAAACTTGATTATCTAGGATCTGACTAAACCAGCTGTAAACTCTAGCCAGTGAGTGAGTCAGGGTCTCACACATGAAGAGAATTTGATGAACTTATCAATACACTTGGACCTGAGATCTGGGAAAGTCATAATGATGACAAGCACACAGTCACAGGAGAGATTATTCTCTGTAAATACTCATTCTGGGATTCGTAGAGCTGGCTCGATGGCTAAGAACAACTGTTTCCTTTCCAGAGTATCCAGGTTCAGCTCCCAGAGTCCATATGGGGATTCACAGTCATCTATAACTCCAGCCCCAGAGGATCTGATGCCCTCTTCTGGCCTCTGCAGGCACTGGGAACAGATATGGTTCCACATATATAGACACAGACAAACACTCATATACATAAAATACAATAAATCTTAAAAACTATCAAAGATCTTTCTGGCTAACTGCAAGTGTTCTTGGTTTTACTCCTGCCCCAAACTCCACCCCACTCACCTCTGTTTATATAAAATAGGCTACAACAACTAAAAATGTTGTCTACTTATCCAGAATGTTCTGTGCTGTCAAAGGTGAAAATAACCATGACTTAAATTGTGTGTGTATTGGCTTCAATTGTGTGTTTATAGACAATGTCCTCCTACTTTGGCATTTTTCATTCAAGAATAAATTCTCAGTACCTCCCTTTATTCATCTTTTCTCCTCGGCATGTCTTGACGAATGTATGGAACAGGTTGGCAGCTGAGGAAGAAGTGCGCTTTGCCTTGCCTTTCCCACCAGCCTTGCGGTTTGATTATTCCAATGCACAGCAACTTGAGCTGTGTCCTTGATTTTCCCCCACACTTTGGGCTCAGGCTCATTAGCCATGATTGGAGCACAGCTGGGACCCAACTGAGTTCTTAGTTGTGTGAAGCAGGGGTATGAATCTGTTTGTCCCAGAAGACTGGATCTTTGGCCATTTGCTTGGGTATTATTTTTGCATTGCCTTTTCCTTTTTCTCATTAATTCTGGATTTGTGTCTGTAGGGAACCCAAATTGATTACCAGTGAAATGAAGGTAGCCTTTCCCTCTGCCAGTATGAATCACCTTGAAACTGACGAATCCTGTTGAGGCCGATTGGTAATGGGGAGAGCGTCTTCAGTCTCACAATAGCTGCGTGAAAAGAGAGACTGTAACTCAGAGGACAGTCAGCATCCACCATTTTCATCCAGTGATTTGCTATAGGGCTCTAACTCCAAGACCTTTCTGGGGCTTGAGCATCAAGAGATATTTTGAATGGCAAGTGCAAGGGAACAGCTGAAGGATTTAAACTCTCAGAGTCTGGAGTTCTGATCAGTTCCATTCAAGACAGCAACATCTCAGGCTCCAGGTCTGGAATCAGTAAATATATGGCAGCATCAGAACTTGGCACTCATTCATAAGTGGTCTCTACTACAAAAGGACTTTGTCTTATCAGATAAGGATGACAAGGCCATGCTTTTCAATGTGTCTCCAAGTCTTAGACTGTCATGGAAGAGAAAACCCGAGTCCCACTCTTGGGGGGAGTGGGCAATCAGTGACCGTCTCCCTCCTGTGTACCTTTTGCCCTGAAGAAAAGGGAGAATTTTACTGGTTGCCTTATGAAACAAGGTAATGGAAGGGAAGACGAAGTAAGCACTGAGAGCTAAAATCTTAGGAGTAGAACCTGGTATTTTAAAGTAATCTATGATTTTAAAAAAATCATGAGTCATTTTTGGAAAGGTCAATTTCTACCATTTCTGAAAATAGTCATAGCAATTTTCCCCTTAAAACACTGAATATACCAACAATGGGAAGGAACTGTGTTTTCCTTTCTTGTAAGGAAGAGTTACTTCTACTTATAATAATAACATGGTGATTTTTATTCAGAATCCACAGTACTGGCCAAGAGAAAACAAAAAAAGAATGTTTTTCTTAGACTATTTCATCCCTTTAAACAGCCCTCTTCTATGAGAAACCACCCAATTTTTGTTTTCAGATACCCACAAGCACAGGGAGATACCTTGCATGCAATGATGTATCTCCAGCTTCGCAATGCACTATTACATACACCCTTCCATTCTTTATTGCAGTAATTATCCTGTGTGGATATTGTCATTATTTTACCAATGAGACAACTGGGATACACAGAAACTCGGGAACCTTGATAATAGACTTAACTTGAAAGTGTAGAATTAAAGTAACATCAGTAAGTCCCACTAGAGACCTCGCCCATCACTGTCAAAGGCACCTCTCAGTTCATCATCTCTCTTTTGCACTATTGTAGGAGTCCTTCATGTTTACAAAAGTTGTGCAAAGATGGGGGCACTTAGGTGGCTGTTTCTCAGCTGGCTTCTCCATAGTCTTAGCAATTGGCATTTTAGACACTAGGTTGGCGCTCAGTTAAAGTTCACCCTTCGCGTACAGGTCTAATGGATGGTTCTGGCGTTGTTCAACTGAACTTTCTACTGAGATGTTTGGTTCAAAAGTCCATACCATATAGTTCATTTTTGCATCCTTCCAGTGTTTGTCACAGAGACAAATGAGAAAATACTATTGGTTCCCTAACGCTTGAGTTCCAGAGGAGAATTAAGGGAAACAACTGACCATCTTCTCTACTGTCTCTGTCATGGATTAATTTAATTACTCACCTAACCAAGCATAGTAGCAATTTGGAATTCAATCATTATAATTTATGATTAGTTACCTTTGCAGCTTTGTTCAAGCATGTCTTATCACTCTACTACTCCAGATAAAGGGAGAGACACTAGAACTTGAGGGCAAAGGCCATCCCAGTGGGCAAGGCTTGGCTACTAGTGCCAAGGTCATCGATTAATGGTGGGAAGCAGAGAAAGGAGACTTAATATGGTCATTGTGGGAAGAACGCACAAATGGGTTGGCTTTAAACAGAGGAAGACAGGGCAGAGGTCAACAGGGTTGGGTAACTAAGCACTATTGGCCAAGGGCAGATTGGCCTGAGCACTGTCCCAGCTCTGCTTCTGCAAGGTTGTCTGAAGGAGTCCTTCCATGCTTGAGGGGGCAGTCTGGTGACAGGCCAGAAAAGATTCCATTTCTCTGCTGGGTCCTTTTGGGACCCTGAACTACCCCCTATCCCCTAGGATAAGCTGAAGGCTGCAGAAGAGCTGACTTAAGCCCCTAGCCCCCAGGATAAGATGAAGGCCATAGGACCCCTTTTTAGGGGAAGTATTAGCTAATAGAGAAACCTAAGTTACATTAACGTTGCTGACTGCAGCCCATTCCCTCACCCAACTTCCCCTATCAGCTGGGTGATATCAGCTGGGTAATATTTCAAGCAGCCCCTGCGGTTAGCACAGGGTCAGCAGATGTCTGGAGGACATAGCCAGGGGGCTGTTGCTATCCCCCTTAGATACTAACAGCCTATCAGGAACTAACAGCTGAGCTTTACCTCACCTTTAGCCAATTATGATATGGGATACGTAATTTTGTATTTTGAGACTGTGACCTTGTGACTGTTTTGTGTTTTTTTGTCTTTATAAACCCCTTACAATAGTAGATGGGGTCCTTCTCCTCTATCTGCTGTGCCAGACTGTGAGGCAGAGGACCCGTGGTAGCCCGTACTTAATAAACGGAACCTTACTTTTGCATTCAGAAGTGTGGCTCCATGGTGGTCTTCTTGGGGGTCCTAGGACTCAGGCACAACATCTGGCTTCCACAGGAGCAATTCTGCTCCAGCATGCAGGCTTGCCTTCAGAAGTGATGACCTTTGTTTGTTTTTCTGGAGATCCAAGGTGACTCAGAAGAAAGATGAAGGAAGGACAATGACTTAATCTCTGTACCTTCAGGGGAAACAAAGCAGAGACTCCAAATTAAGGCACAGATGTCAAACTTCTGTGCTGCTTTCAGCTACCTTGTGGACGGGTCCGGGTGAGGAGTCAGTGCCTTTTTGTTGTTGTTGTTGTTCATTATTAGTTCTTTATACAATGTATTTTGACCATATTTGCCCCTCTAACTCCCTCCAGATCCACTCACATTTCCGTAATTCACCCACCCCACATCATGTCCTCTTTTTTTTCTGTTGTTAAACCCATCCAGTACAATTTGTGCTGGCCATATACTTCCACTGGAGTGTCATTGACTTACCAGGGGCCACATCCTTAAAGAAAACTGACTCCCCACCGCCTGGTTTCTCGATAATGGGTTTCTCTGTGTAACAGCCCTAGATGTCCTAGAACTAGTTTTGGAGAGTCTGGCCTTGAACTCATAGAGATCTGCCTGCCTCTGCCTCTGCCTCTGCCTCCTGAGTACTGGTATTAAAGGCATGTGCGAGCAAACCAACTCTCTTGTGTGGGACTTTGTGTTCTGTTGTGTCTGGAAAACACTATTTCCTTGTAGTCATACACTACCTCTGACTCTTAATATTTCCACCCCCTCATCAATGCTTTAAAAACTTTTTTCAATCAAAATAGCTTCTAGGTGTCTGTTTCAAAATAAGCAATATGTTTCATACTTTATCCCATTTCCTTTCTGGTCTTTGTGCTGTGCCTAGCATAATAATACTCATTAAAAAACAATTGTCAAACCAATTACAAAAGAAATTAATGCTACAAGCCTGTCATAGTTAATAGTAGTGAAAGCGCAGATGTATTTCTCTTCCAGACGAGCAACTTAAGTCTCTAAGCAAAGCTAGTATTGGTGGCCTGGCTGGAAAAGGATACTCTCAGCATCCTACAAAGCAATATGGGAGCAAAGCAGAAGCAACTGAGCAAGGTCATTTCCTTTTGGAAAAAGGATACGCCAATCAAAAGCAGGATAGTGAACACACAGATTTCTCCTACAATGGGGCAACCTGTCAGAGATACTTCTATATGTCTAAAATTCCTCAAAAGATTTCATTTTTTTCTTTAGAGTTTAGGAAGTATCCAAAGCTTATCACTTAGGGCTTTTTTCTTTTGAGCCACCCATTTACCTTTGTAGTAGGTTATATTCATTGCTTAGTTATTTTACCTGAACTATTTTATCTTTCTTTAAAACTAAAAACACAAATATGAATAGTTGGCCTCTAATGACTCAATAGAGATGCTTACTGTGTAAACTTAATGACTTGGGTTCAGTCCCTGGAGCTGACGCTTTGGGGCACAAGTATTTATCTCTGTGTTTTTAGTTTTCTTAAAAAGATTTATTTATTATGTATACAATGTTCTACCTGCATGTATGCCTGCATAGCCAGAAAAGGGCACCAGATCTCATTACAGATGGCTGTTGAGCCACCATGTGGTTGCTGAGAATTTAATTCAGGACTTCTGGAATGGCAGCCAGTACTCTTAACCTCTGAGCAACCTCTCCAGCCTGTGTTTTAAGGTTTAAAATAGTGGGTAAACAGTGGAAAAATGCTCATAAACACCATCTCCTTCTGCTGAAACCACTGAAGACAGACTGCACGGGGCAGCTCCAGTTGATATTTGTGCTTGTCTCCAGCAACAAGTTTGTAGGCAATTTTGGGGTACACTCTTATGCTTTTGTTTATTTTCCACATTACTTCACCTGCTTAAATTACTTTAATAATCAAAACATTGTTGAAAATGTTTGCGTTTTCCCTGACATGTTATTTGAAAATAAATTATCCCAGTTAATTTTAAATGAAAAAATTAAATTAAAAAATGAGTATGTTTTTCTTTGGACACACTTCCCCAATTACAAATGCCAATGATTTTACCTCCAATGTAAAATTAAATGGTAGAAGTTGATGGTAGTAGCGTAGATAAAGGTCCCTTTCTCCAGATAACCTGACTACCGAAGCCTGCACAGAGGCCTTCTCCCTGCCCTTAACTCAGATTCGTCTGCCCCACTCAGAATCTGGGTGTCTGTCTTGATCTAAATGACAGCCCCCATTTATTTAGAATGATGATGGATGAATTCTGAAATAAGCCCAATGCCAAATATTTCAAATTCTCAAAACCCTTCTTGTTTGGGTGTGAGAAGTATGTAAAATATCTACATTAGCACATCTATGTCTTTGACCTTTCGACTTCACACACATTAAAAAAAATAATAAAGATGTGGTAGACATTTATGAAGACCTGGAGTAAGATTTTATGATCCTACCTCCCACTCATAAAGGGTTGGTTTTCCTTTCTCAGAGCAGTGACTCTGAAACCTCCTGCAGCACTGCGCTCTGTCTGGTGTAGGCACCGATGGCTAAACCTGCAGCACTGCGCTCTGATGTAGGCACCGATGGCTAAACCTGCGGCACTGCGCTCTGTCTGGTGTAGGCACCAATGGCTAAACCTGCAAAGTCCATGGAGTGTAAGAACAGCAGATGATTTGCTCTCTTCTGTTGCTTTATTCAACTCCTGTGAAAACCTTTTTTCTCTCTAACCCCAAATTCAAAGAATTTTACCTGAATGACATTCCTTATTATTATAGCCATTTTTTGGACTGTCCTTGGTTATAAGTAACTAGTTTGGGTTGGCTGGTAGCTCAGAATATCAAAACTAACCTTTGCTCTGTGAAAACATGACAGAGAAATCAGGAAAAGCAGCTTTGGTGACACTTGGAAACCTATCCTGTTCTCTTCAATTATGAAGTCCTAAGAGCTGACAGTGTTGAAAATTTTCTTTTATGTGCATATGAACAATAGGTTTCTCAGGCTGATTGTCCTGTGAGAGAACATAATATTAATATAAGATTTTTTTGGTAGAGAATAAATAAACTTCTGCTGGCAACAAAGAAAGGCATAATTCAATCACTCTAAAGAAACATCTCTATAAATACATCGCGAGGTCTGGCTTCGTGAACAATAAATTGTATGCAGCTCCATTGTACGGTGTTGGTGAGACAGTTTAGAGTTGCACTGAGCCAGAAGATAATAGAATTACATAATCAGGATTTTATGTCAGGAAGTCCTGAAAGATCAATTAGCCCAACCATAGCATCTCACACTATGAAAAATGAGATCCAGAAAGATCATCTTTTTAAAGGCCATATTGCCTTGAGTCACAGTTGTTGAAGAAAAAGGAAACAATGATATTTGTTAAAGAGGAACATGATTTAGAATTGTGATGACAGATATAGGGACTGTTGCAGTAGGGGAGAGCAGACTTAACTCTGAATGTAGTATAGATAAGTGGGAATTATAGCAAGGGTAGGGTGGGGTACGGTGTGGAAGCTTAGGGGGTGCGGGAGATTCTGAGTAAACCAGGTTAAGTAGAATCACACCAAACTCTCCAGGGTGATCAGCTGATACCCTAAGCCTGGTAAAGGATGGAAATCTAGTCAGATTTCAAAGATGGGGTTTCTGGCTAAAATGGCTTAGTAGCAGGGTTCTTCTGCTAACAGTGGCTATCACAGAGAAGTACATGGATAAGCCTAGTGGAAGACTGACTAAAGCTTGGCCAAGCACAGACTCTGGCATTTTCAAAACTGCAGAAGCATTCAGAACAACAGAGATATATTAGGTACCTGATGGTCAAGGACACAGGAGCTTGGGAGCAATGACAGCACACAGCAAATCTTACTTTTGAGTTTATATTAGAGAGTCTTGCATTCCAAGTATTCCGTAGTTTTAAGTTTTTAGTGAGGAAAAGACAAGGTGAAAAAAATAAATAAAATGAGTGCATTTTTCTAAATTCTTAGATATATAAATCCCCCCCTTCGAGACTTCAAAGAGCCCGTATGGGGGAAGATGCTACAAGAACTGGGCCACACTAAGAAATGTATAAAGAACTTTCTAGAGAAAGGTAACTGATGAGACAAAGTACAGGGTATTATGTGTGTGGAGACAGCTAGCAAAAGAGTGTGGAACAGGAAGTGGCAAAGATCTTGCTAGACAGGGGCACGGCCTGGCAGATAGTATGAGCAGGCACCTGCACTTTATCCCATAAAAGCAGTGAGGTGCGGCACGCAAAGGATTTTTAAATTTGAAAATATCACATGAATTTATTGGATATTCTGGTTCCAGTATACAAGACGCGTGAATAAAACTGTCCAGGCAAGTGGCAACTTCAGTCTCTTGAGCGGCAGTCATATGGGCGAAAGGCAGATTTCAGAGTGCACAAAACTATCGGGGATGTGGAGAGTAGGCCTCGCTTTGCTCATTTGAATAGCTGAACACCCGAAAAGAAGCAATTTAAAGAGAGAGTAAGTTTCTTCTTGGTTTATAGTCTGAGGTGATCCAGCTTATTTCGAAGGGTGACGTGCAGCTCCACAGCGGCAGGATTTTGGCAGCTGAAGAATGGATGGTGACAGGTGTCAGGAGGCGTGAGAAGCTAGGTCTACCCGCCTTTTCACATCCTGGAGAAAGGCGGATGAGCACACAGGAAGTAGGAGCAGGCAGTGAAACCTAAAGGCTCATCTCCAATGACCCACTTCCTCCACCAAGGTCCCACTTTCTTATTGCTCCACAGCCTTCCAAAACAGCACCAGCAACTGGGAACCAAACCTTCAGATGGTCTGTATAAAAAACATATGTGAGCCTAACATTTATGACAGAGTCAGACAAGGGGAGTACACATGGGAGCCACTAAGTTGTTGTTTTTAGAGAGTGGATGAGATAAAATAAATAAATAAAAATATTGTATAACAAAAAGCATTGACTCTATTAAAAAGCCTACAAAACACAAAGAGACTTAGGAAGAAATTATCAGAGGGGACTAAGTGACAGTGTCCCTAGATATACTGACTCAGAGTTGAATTCAGTAAGCCAGTGACCAGCAATGCTAAATGCTGTGGAGAGACCTAGCTGGTGAGATGTGAAAAGCACTCTTAGGATTGGTGACAGAGTCCTGTTGTCTTTCTCAGAAGCAGAACCTTGATGCTGCATTAACTTGGGCAAGGGAACGACAGATAAGTGACCAGGGCTCTTTCTAGCCTGTTGTGAAAATGTGAGCTTGAGTGGAGGCGCACACCTTTAATCCCAGCACTCGGGAGGCAGAGGCAGGCGGATCTCTGTGAGTTCGAGGCCAGCCTGGTCTACAGAGCTAGTTCCAGGACAGGCTCCAAATCTACAGAGAAACCCTGTCTCAAAAACAAAAACAAAACATTCCCCTCAGCCCAAAAGACATGAGCCTGAGTATCTCTACTCTCCCCCTAGGACTAAAACTATATTTGCAAGTTTGTTTGTCCTACTGCTATTTATTTAAAAACAGAAGAAAACGGTTGACGGAAACCTCTGAGCCCATAAGCACCCCTCTCTTGGGTCTAAATTTGTGGATTCTACAGTATTGGCTGCTAGGAAAGAAAGTGAGATGAAGGGAGCTCCTAGAGACACTGTGTCTTTCAATTGATCTGATTTCTACAGAAAACCTTAATGCCTTTTCTAGATTTGTAATAATAAATGATATTCACTTGTGAGAGTAATCAGAAAACATGAGTTCGGCTTGAGGAATTCAGGTTACAGTGAGAAACTAAGGTCTTCCCTTCAGGGAATACACTGAAGATAATAACCAAGGAATTTAGAAGAAAACCCTACTTTTAATGAACTGAAAACCAAGGAAGCCAAGCAAAAGTAATCCACTCAGTTTCATAACATTTGGAGGAGTTAGTGTGATGTTAACAGGTCACAATGCCAACGCCAAATGGTGCTTACAGAGCTGTTGTCCTCAGAGAAGACACCCCAGGAGATGGGAAGAGAGAGAATGGCTATTCTGTTAATCAGAGTAATATTAGAGGAGCCACGTGGGACAGAATACAGAATGTCTCTCCCATCCAAAAGACATGAGAAAGGAACAGGATTGTGCATCTTTGCTCCAAAGGACTTCGAGGGGGTTCTCAGAGACCTCACATCTGTTGTCTCTAGTTGCAGCATGTAATCTGGTCACCAGAACCAAACAAGCCTGTTCCAAAAGCCAGAGTGGATGACCGTTTTGACACTGTCCTCTGTATAAAGTTATTTACAAAGCAAGAAGCACGGGCCTGTGATTTCTGAGTTCCCTGACCCAACAGCTGACGCCATGACAGAAGGCATAACAGAGGTGGAAGAGGAGCAGGTGGGGGCTGGGGAGACCAAATCCCAAATAAGGAATAGGCGGAGAATAAGGCTGAAAGTGGTGGAAACCACTCTTAAGATTTTCTCTGACCCAGCCCTCTTCATAGAGGAAATGCCTGGAAGCAAAGTAGAGGGGAACCTGTGGCAGTTGCAGTTGCAGTATGAAACATTAATTTTTCACTTATCCTAAAGATAAGAAACAGAAGTGACAATGTGATAAGAAGAGGGAAACCGAGCTTTCGTGAGAAAGAACTCTGAGACAATAGCTCCCTTTACCTCCACTCAGGCCTTCTGCTTCCTCATGGGGTCTCATCCCCACCACTATGCTTTTACAAATAATAGATTTCCTCCTCAAAAAGACAACACAATTATAAACAGCACAGAGAATGTGCATAATTGCTATAGAAATAAAAATGAAAGGGACAATGGGTACTCTCCTCAAGAAAACAAAATCTGTAAAAACAGTGTTGCAGATGTGAGCTAAAAATAAAAAGACACTAAAGACAATGAAAACTGGGCTTGCAGAGAGTCAAGGACGGTAAAAGAAAGGTGAAAACAAGACCTCGTTCCTCAAAAAGTTAAAAAATAATCTCTACAATGTATCTGAGTCATTTTTAAAAATATGATTATTATTACTAAGAGCGTGCTTAATATAAAACACTATCTCCTCAAACAAGAAAGAATGAAAGGGACGGTAATTAGAAATATTATTTTGCAGATCACATTAATGACACCCAGCATGAGTAATAACTAAGAAGACAAGAGGAAAAGAAAATAGGATAGAGCGGGTTAATTAATTTACATAAATAATTAATTCAAATACAAATATATGCATTTGTGTGTATATACACATGTATATACCTTAATAATAATTGCCCTTGGATCTTTTTCAAAGGCAACAAAATACAAACAGCAATGGTGATGTGATTAGGCTTGAAGGAAAGAAGGAAAGACAGAGCGCGAGGCAGACTTGGCGGTGAAATCCAGAGCATGAGCTGCCATCGACAGGGCCACCCACAGCCTGGACTAATGGGAGGAGCCCAGCGTGAGACAGACTCTAACACACCAGTGATCAACAGGACTGGGACAGACACACAGGAGGATATGGGAAAGGGTGGCGGTCAGTCAAAGTGAGGTAAGATGTGCAAATAGTCTCCACATGGAGTGCATTTCCCAGCTCTAAGGGGTGATTTCTGACATGAATCAGTTCTCTGACAAAGCAGATAGGCAACAATTCAACTCAGTTCTGACAATATCTAGGAAGCTCCAGCATCAACTCTTTCAAATTAAAAGACCCAGACACACAAGACCACGCCCACTTCAGATTCCAGTTGTGAGTTCCAGGCCACCAGTGTTTCTGATTAACCAGTTATAAATTAAGAGTTTTCATTCTATAGGCTGCCATTTTGTCTTGTTGACCGTGTCCTTTGCTTTACAGAAGCTTCTCAGTTTCAGAAGGTTCCATTTATTAATTGTTGCGTTCAATGTCTGTGCTACTGGGCTTATATTTAGGAAGTGATCTCCTGTGCCAATGTGTTCAAGTGTACCTCCCACTTTCTTTTCTATAAGGTTCAGTGTGGTTGATTTTATGTTGAGGTCTTTGATCCATTTGAACTTGAGTTTTGTGTATGGTGATGGATATGGATCTATCTTCATTCTTCTACATGTTGATATCCACTTACGCCAGAATCACTTGTTAAATATGCTTTCTTTTTTCCATTTTATATTTTTTGCTTCTTTGTCAAAAAATCAGGTGTTTGTAGGTGTGTGAGCTGATATCCAGGTCTTCGATTCCATTTCATTGGTCCTCCTGTCTGTTTTTATGCCAATACCAGGCTGTTTTCAGTACTGTAGCTCTATAGTACAGTTTGAAGTCAGGGATTGTGATGCCTCCAGAAGTCCCTTTATTGTACAGGATTGTTTTGGCTATGGTTTTTTTTTTCTCTTCATATGAAGTTGAGTATTGTTCTTTTGAGACCTGACATAAAGCAAAAAAAAGAAAAAGAAAAAGAAAAGGAAAAAAAAAAGCCTACAATTCACAATCCCTGAGAACCTAAACAACAAAGAGGACCCTAAGAGAGACATTCATGAATCTAATCTACATGAGAAGTAGAAAACGATAAATTGGGTGCATGGGGCTCATGGGAGAGGGTGGAGAGGGAGGGAGGAGGAAGAGAGTGGAGAAAAACATATAGATCAATAAAAATAATAAAAAAGGAGCCTGAAAAGAAAAAGAGTTCCCAAGACTCTCTTCTCTTGAGTAGCATTTTGTTAGATGGGCCCACAGAACTAGATTTACCTCAGCAGTTTCTTGCAAAGGGATCTGAGCACAAAAACTTCTCTACGCAGGTAACCGAGGTGTGTCCCCTCCTGACACATGGCTGCATTCACCAAGCCAGATCTCTGAATTACATTATCCAGCAAGCTTTTATAGAACTAAGCTCAGGCCTCCTGCCCCCTTCAGTTCCCAGGAATGTATAAATGATGCTGGAAGTCCTAGTCTTCAAGTTACTTGTCCTTCGGGAAACCAGCCCTGCCTTAGGGGTGTCTCGGAGCCACCTATCACCTCATTAGTGTAAGCTCAGCTGTGATCCCCAAGATGGGTTCATTACGGACAGTTAACACATAGTCTATCCTGAATAAATCCAAGTGTGGGAACTCTGTGCCAGGAGTTATGGGAAAAAACCATTTTTTATTATTATCCCTATCAACCCACAAATAAGTCCATCAGCAAAACTTGGGAAATTTTATTGGCTTTAGGCATTTAAGTTAATCTTTGGCTCAACACTAAGCTGTATAGACAGTGATAAGTACTATGAAGACAGGGTTAAATATGAAAGCAAGAAAAATAGCAGCACACTACACCTGTGGGGGAGCCAGTTGCTTTCTGATTACATTTGAGGCCTTTTTCACAGGAGGAAATTTCATGACTGCTACTATATCATCCTAAAGAAAACTCCATGGCCAGGAGGTAGGTCCTAGGGTAGTACAGGCTATTGCTGTTTTGCTCAGTGGTCATTATGTTTGTACCCAGAGACTTGGCCTAATCTTGGCACATTGATCAGAGGAGCTTCCCTTTGCAGTGGACAGCAGATAGTACAAAGATACATAATTACTTAAAGTGTTGAGAATAAGAGACCGAGTGCTCTGCTCTCAACCGAATGTTTTCATCAGCCTTTACCACTCACCCAACCAAGGAGCAAAGAACATCACAGAGGAGGAAACAGACTGGATAAAAGAGCCAGGAGATACAGAGCAGTGCTGTGAAATGCTGTCGTTTAGGCATGAGATGACAGTTGCTCTCAGGACCTTGCAGCCACTTTGGTTACCTGCACGAGATTAATCCAGCCCCAATTCCTGAATAGATGTGGCAGGTGATCTCCAGGTACCACCTTATCCTGAGGAGCGATTGGCAGTGGATAGCTGCCAGAGAAGGGTAATCATCTTTAACGAGGATGTAGCCACCACTGGTAGAGCTCCCATGCTCCAGTGGCTGGCCCTACACCAATGCGCAAAAAGAGGAAGGCATGACGTTGGGAGGGGAAGGTGCTAGAGGGATATGGAGGGCATTGAAAAAGAGAAATTATGGGGAGGATATGATCACATCGCATTGTACACATGTGTGAAACTCTCCAGAATATACAGCATTAGTCATACGAAAGAAGTGCGCTCCAAATGGCGCTGTAAATCTCAGCACGCAACAACAACAAAAACCCTGAAGAAACTGAAAACTAAAAATCCACAGTTAAGAAATATTTCTCAGTTACATTTTAGAATGCCCCGTACTCAGCACACATAGTCTTATAACTCACACCAAGAAGGTGAGAAGCTAAAATTCCAAATTCACAAGATGCCAGGAACACATCATCCTGAAGATGGCATCAGACAATGTCCTCACACCATCGGTCACTGGGGAAATAGAATAGGATGTGGCTACACAAATGGCTGCCGTCAAAAAGGCAAGATGAAGCATTAGTGAAGAATTGGCACACAGGGAGAATTGTAAAGTGCTGGGACACTTTGGAAAACAAGAAGCTTCTTAAAATAATTTAATTTCCCATATGACCTCGCAGCAACACTCTTAGAGATCTAAATTAAGAGTAAATGAAAGGAAAGGCAAGCACAAAACTGTATGCAAATATTAATAGCATTATGGTTTGTTACAGCCTTGAAATAGAAGCAGTCTAATTGTGCATCAACTGATATTAAGGAGCAGTTATGGCCGGGCATGGTTGTGTTACATGCCTTTAATCCCAGCACTTAGGAGGCAGAGGCATGCAGATCTCTTGAGTTTGAGGCCAGCCTGGTCTACAGAGAGAGTTGCAGGACAGTCAGGGCTACACAGAAAACCCTGTTTTGAAAAATAAATTAAAAGTAGTACATACATACAAAGGAATAGCACTCAGTAATAGAAAGGAACAATGTGATAGCTATCACAATATGGAGATCTGTCAATCTGAGCTCTTATAAGAAGATATCATTGACTGGGTGGTTCAAACTATAGATATTTCTTGCCCACAATCCTGGAGGTTATACAGTCCAAGAAGAGAGCATGGACCTTTTTCTTGGTTTATAAAGAACCATTTTTTTTCAAATCCTAGTTTAGCATGAAGAACATATTTTAGTCTCTTTCTCTAATATAAAAATACTATACTGTGATGGCAACTCTGCCTTCAAGTACCACCCAAAGCTAGTTACTTCACCGAAGTTATGTCTCCTAATATCGTTTCAATAGAGTAAGGATGTAGCCCCTGTGTTGAGAAGAGAGACTGTTCAGTCCACTACAATAGATTCATCTTAGAAGGACTGAGCTGTGTCAGATCCAAAAGGTTGCATATTCCACGGTTCCACTTTCATGAACTGACTACAGAAAGCCTCTTCACAGAGGAACAAATCAGTGGTTTGCTGGAGCCTCTGGGAATAGGCACCGGTAATAACTCAATGTGTGGGTTACAGATGGAATTGAGAGAAAAATTTGAGCAGTTCTAAAACTGCTCATAATCACAAAACTATAAATCAAAGACTCACACAATTCAGTGTATAAAATGTTCATACTGTTAAGATTAAGTCTTAAACTATGTATTTTAAAAAAATCTTTAGCAATCCATGAGGCCTGGGAGAGACCAAAGTCTCCAGAGAAGTCCGGTTTTGTATATTTGGATAAAGGCAATTCCTTTCCTTTCTCATCGTCTGACTTGATTAACTCTGCTTGCAAAGAAACAAGTTTATGGGAAATTTAAATGCTTAACTCCCTAGGGGCCTTTTGAATTTTTCTGCTGTCCCTGGAGGAGATGTCTAAATAGCATGTGTGAATTTCATTAACAAATGAAAACTGAAAAAAATGTAATGTTCTTCCGGGATAATTTAGCAGCAGCTCTGTTTATCTTCCTCAACAGTCTTTCTTCCTAACAGGTATCCACTTTCCAAAACTCCCTCAGAGTGACTATGGGGGCACAAGGTCCTTGATAGTTCTTTTTGCTAAGAACTATACTGAGGGTGTGAATGATGAAGATGGAGACAGATTTCAGTGCTGCCAGGCTTGCTCATTGCGTGAGACCTTACATTTGCTTTTCCCAACACAAAGAACAGATAGCAAATACGCCTGAAAGAGTAAGAGGCAGTAACTCCAAATACAGACCTGTCACATCCACTAAGTCCTAAGTTGTTTATGTAGTATGGAGTGACTCTTTAGAGTTTAATTGATAAGCTTGACTAGAGGTCCCCATTTCCATTCAATCTGACAGACTTCTTTTTCTCAGAGAAGGTCTCACTATTCAGCTCCTGGCTGACATGGAGCATGCTATGTAGACCAGGCTAGTCTCTACTCAACAGAGATTTGCCCGTCTCTGACCCCTGAGTGTTGAGATTAGAGGTGTATAAAATCATGTACAGCCAATATGAGAGTTTTATGTAATAGCAACATAAATTTGTATTAATTCTATTCGTTAAAGGGCCAAAATGATTGTCCTAGAAAAGGAGAGACTTGGGTCAATTTCATGCGCATGTAGAGAAGTGATTAAATTATCTTAAAATTGTACTCAACAAAAATGAAACAGAGATTAATGGTATATCAGAAAACTATTGGGTTATTTTCTGTTCTATTAGTAATGACTGGGGGGATCTGGGCATTTGAAATCTTTAGTTTTCTCTTCTCCATACATTGAGTGGAGTAAGTAGTAACATAATAGTTACATGGTGCTGCTGTGCTGAAAAACAAGAACATTAACATTTAGTCATCTTAACATCTCAGGTCCTGCAGCAAGGGACATGCATCCAAATGGCATAATCTTTGCATAAAAAAATCCACATTCCCCACCTTAAAGTACCAAACTGACTCAGGACCACACACCTTCAAAGGGAGCCGAAGAATCCTGATCTCAGGAGAGCTCAGGGTTTAATCACTGCCTCCTTCCGCCTCATCTCATTCTCGTCAGGGAGGTCTTCTTCACTGTCTTCCCTAGTTCCCTGTATGTTCAAAATCTTTATGAGCTTGCTCTAACTTCTTTAGAGCATTGAGAGAGGCCACTTTGCTTGCTGCTCCCTATAGCAGGAAACTCACACCAGGAATTCAGCATTCTCAAAAAGACAGCTGTTTAGAGCCCCATATCTATAATGTCAGACCATTTAGAACAGTGTAGCTGGCCTGGCTAGAAAACAAATAGATAACCCTATTTTAATTTCCCTAGATGTGGAGTATAAAAGCTTTCTTTAAGGTTGCTTCGTCCCAGGCACACCAACATATGCAGGTGGATCTTTGGCTCTCCTCATTGCCACGTGCACACGGACAAGCAGAGTGACTACTCAGTCCACTTAGACACAGGCTGGATTCTCACTTATGTTCTTCCTGCCTCAGTTCCCCCAATATCACCTTCTTACCTCAGTACCAGTGCTGGGATTATGATCACTGACCACCAGGCTAAACCTTTCCACTGCATTGACCAAGCTTCCACAGATGCCGATTAGGCAAGCACTAACCCAGGTGAGCAAACCCTGGTTCCTTTCTTTAGCTCTTTCAATTTCATGTTAACCTCCATCCACAAGTGGGCATGAATACAATACATGCAAATACTGCTAAGAGTCGTTTAGCAGTTTCTGTGAATAACAATAACACCCCATGTCACTAGAAATTTGTGTCGCCTTTAATTGTTCTCCAGCAACAGCAGTTTATCTTTATGATCTCACTTGGTCCTGTCCAGAGACACATCCACCCCTGGACTTCAGCTCTCTCTGACTGCAGGAGGGGGTTGGTGCTTCGTGAGCAGAATAGAAGAAAGGATTTCCCATCTGAATGTCTGGCGCTAGTCACGTGTCTTTTACTCCTAACAACTATGATACTGTTGGAAATGCGCCTGACCAAGCATGATGAGAGCAGACATGGAACTGTTTGTCATGAAGAAAGTTTATCTTCACAGATTTCCTAGAATTCAAGCCACAGCCAATAGGGACCACGTAAGGGACAACCAAACTGGTCAGGGAGCAGAGAGAAGAGAGTAGAGCACAGTCCACAGTCTGTATTGTGGTTATTTCAGGAAGGAGCACACAGATAGCTTAGATATAGTATGAAAGCTTAAGATTGTATCTTCTGAATCCATTTTTAAGGCTGTGGGCTGGAACAGTGGTCCTTAGATGCTACCACCCAGCACTAGGTGCCTTACAGGAGTGTGGTGTGTGAGGGTCTGTAAGACACATGGCTGAACATGGTATGCTGGCACATACTCAGAATTCCAACATTTGAGAGGCAGAATGACCACTAGTTCAGTGCGAGACTAAATGGGTCCAAACAAACAGATAGTGGTTTGGACTTTATATACCAAAGTCTGCATGTGAGTGGTTTGCTTTCTCTAGGACTTAAGCTAGTACTATATGGGGTAATCTTTCCAGTATTAAAGTTTCCAATACCAGAGCATCAAAGACATAGGGATAAGGCACACACGTAATCAACACTAGCCTTAATCAAGCCACTTTAAATCTTGGGACCTTTGTTTCCTTATCCACACAATGAAGGTGTTGTGTGTCGTCACATTTAATGTCTCTCAACACATTCTGGTTATAAAGAAAAACTTCTTGGCTCCAGTGTTACATGCTTCCAGATTTTTTTTTATGATGATGAATAATAACCATTGTTAAACCGAGACTCCCAAATTGAAGGGTATTGTTTATGTCTGGGATAACCACTGTTTTCTTTAAAAGCGATAAGCCTGACAGTTTTACAAGCAAAGCACTTAGTGTCACTTACACATGTTTTCCTTAATGGGATTTTTAACAGATAAGACAATCGAATTATCTAGAAAATCATAGAAAGTTTAGATAAGGAAAATGTCTGATGAATGTCACTCATAGCAATGAGGATGAGAACCAGTTTGGTTTGGTTTAAGTCCAGCCCATCCCAGCCTCAGAGAAAGAGAGAGAGACAGAAACAGACAGGGAGACAGAGACAGAGAGGAGGGGAGAAAGAAAGAAGGAATGGGCAAGGAAAGTAAGTAGACCTTACAGGATGACAATGAAGGTATACATTGCTTTATGGAAATAAACCATCGAGGTAAAAGGAATTAACACTGATCTGGAGAGGAAAAATCTTCCCTCTCCCTCTGTGAGAGGAAAGAGTCATCTGCACGTGGTAGTGTGTGCCCGTCATTCCAGGACTCAGGAGGCTGAGACGGGCAGATCCTGAGCTGGAGGCTGGCATGGCTATCTAGTGAAGCCCTGTTTCAAAAACACAAAACAGAACAAAATACTAACCAAAGCAAAATGAAAAGGGTTGATGTGGAAGCTGTGGGGACAAATGTGTATTTGAATAAATTCTAAGTCTGTGGACTCAGATGTAGACGCTAAGTTCCCCATAAACCTAAGCTCTGAGTGGTCGTCAGTGACGTTTCAGAGGGGGAAGAATAAGAATTTGTCTTTATACTCAGCAATTTGCATTGTGAGGCATTAGGAAATATAAACTGGCTCCATTTGAGAGATGAGAGAAACCTCAGCAGGGATAAAGGATTGTCAGACCACAAGGGCGCACCACTGGGTGGGTGGGGGCACAGATTTCTAATGCCCTGTGGTAACACACAGCAATCCAAATGTGGGGCTGAGAAGATGGATGAAGGTGGAGTCATCACAGCCATGAAGAGATGCTGAATCACAGAGGGTGAAGCCTAGTCTTCAAAGTGCTGGTAGATTCACTGTGGATCCCTGCTGGGAAGGAAAAACAGGGAAACTGTCAAAAGTGGGATGGACTGAGAGGCAGAAGAAAGTGGAGCATGAAACCTCCTTCTCTGAACACTCAGTATTTCTTTAATTTGCTTAGCAGTTTATTTGCTCTGTTGTTTTTTAAGCTATTTGTTATTATTTTTAATTTTTCTTTGCTTTAGAGAATGTCATGTGTACAATGAAATATGATCATATATAGTCTCCATCCCTGATCATACTTCCCTCAACATGTTCTTCCCCCAACTCATCCGTAATACAGGGATGAAGGGCGATCCATCCACCAGAGCATGAGAATCCCACCAGTGGCCATATCATTGGGTTATTAACCCGAGATGGCTTGCAACTGACTTCCTGACCAGGCTGGCCTCAAACTTCCATTAGAGCTTCTGCCTCAGCCTCCTGATTAGTGGGACTGTAGGTACGAGTCACCATGCTCAGCTTAAGAGCAAAGCTGGGATAAAGTTAAGGAGCTTGGCTGCATTGGAGGAGTATAACCACTTTAAGTAGGGGCAGGGAAGATGGTGATCAGATTGTAGAATACTGGAATTTCCTATCACAGAGCTCAGGCTATTCCAAGGCCCAGATTCGGTAATGTGTTTGGATTGCTGATGTGGAGGGCCTTTGGTTCAAAGAGATGAAAGATTGCATTATTGGATAGGTAATCTGCATTATGCAACCACGGGTGACCTTGACAAGGTCTGGGGAAAACTGAAGACAGTAAGTCACACAGTTTAGGAATGACAGATGATTGACAGATGAACAGTGTAAATAACAAACACATGCACTTTTGTTCAATTCAGATATCACAAAGTGTTCTTCATAGATGAGATTTCATTTAATCTCTATAGCCGATGAGGTAGACCTGATTCATGTAACTTTATAGCCAAAGAAAGTGAGATTTAAATCAGGATTTATCACACATCACTGGGCCTTAAAGTGATGGAGCTGAAACTCTGGCCCTCATTTCCTGACTGTTGATCTTAAGTTATTGTCAGGATAACACACTGTCATTGTTGAGATAAAATTTTACCCCTTGGAAGTATTGCATGCATTTGACACCAAGTCTATGATGCTTAGCAAAAAATATTATAATGTGAAGCACGAGATTAGATAAGTTGTTCTTTCCCTGGAGCCACTGGTGGAAATGAAGAATGTATTCCCCTCAGCTGGTGCTAAATATAACAAAAGGCCTATGCATATGATACAGGTTTGAAGTCCATGTGAGTTATAAAAGTTAAATTGCCTCTGAATTGGAGGCTTTAGATTCACATCAACTACATTGCTGTCCATGCCATTTGCCTCCCTCATACGTTCATGTTTAGAGACACATACTGAGACCCACACACTCTACACGTCATTCCGGCTTCAGTGGTCACTCAGTCAAGTAAACAGATATGGCAGGAAACATCTAAGTTTCTAGCAGCACTTAATAGGCTGCATCTCTGAACAGACATGAGGATGCTTGCGATCTATGGGTCTTATGGTTTAGCCCATGGAATGGACACTATTTAAACCCCATGCTCTAGTCAATAAGGGAAATAGTTGGAGCCTTTGGTAGCTTCAAATGTGGTGTTTGCTAAGTGACAATATTGAAGCAAATTAACTGGAATTCATGTTCTTTGAAGGTTCTTGCTGTAGTTCCAGAGTAGAAAGGCCGTTCTTCTTGGTCTTTTTTCCAAGACAACGTTTCTCTGTGTAGCCTTGCTGTTCTGGAACTTGCTCTGTAAACCAGGCTTGTCTTGAATTCAGAGAGATCCTCTGCCTCCTGAGTGCTGGGATTAAAGACGTGCAGCACCACTACCTGGCTAGGCCTTTTTTCTTAAGAAAGCAGGTAAGGAAAGAGAAGATTTATATGGGAGTTTTAACTAAAGTAGACCAACCAACGATCCTATTAGTAGACCACAAATAAAAGGAAGACATCACAAAAAAGGGAGCACAGAATTTACTTATATTAATTCAAATCCAAATATGCCTATTTCTAAACTTGTGAAGTGTCAGGACACTATGAGAAACAAAACCATAGTCTCCGGGTCTTAATGGTTGTCTCAGACCTATCTAGCTGTGCTACCCTAGGCAAGTCCCTTAATCTCTCTCTCTTTCTTTCTTTCTCTCCCTCTTCCCCCTCTCTCTCTACCCCCCACTCTTTCTTTCTCCCCCTCTCTCTCCCTCCTCTCTCTTTCTCTCTCTCTCTCTTTGAGATTTTCTTTTCTTTATTAAGAAACTTAAAACTTGAATATACAAAACCAATTTCAGGATGGGGAAAAAAAATAAAATCCTACAATTGAAAAAAGAAACAAAAAAGCATCATTGGACCACAGCAGAACCAAGAAAATATATTCTTAGAACTGAAAAATGTTAGATGCTTCATAATTGACCTTTTGATTCAGAATGACCTATTAAACTTGTGGATCTTGGTGTTGAGGTGCACAGGCTAATTAGGAAGTCTTCCGACCTTAGCTGAATTCCATGACGGGCTATTTGACCTTTGACTCTTCTTCCCTGTGTAGGAGGCAGCAACTGTGCCCACCTTCTGGGCGTCTTCTTTTTGGTGTGTGAGTCTGCAGGACTGCCGCAGCTTGGTCCTCCTCGGAGAGGAGAGATTCAGCACGTGGAGCAGCTCAGAACGATCCATTTCTAGCAGCGTTCCTGTGTCTTTCAGTCTTTTGGCCAGATTTGGATACATTGTTTAGATAAGTGGGAACAAACACTCACCCAGCATCTGCTCCTGCCCCATGGGCGGGTGCCTCAGCCAGCCAGCATGGAGGCAGTCAGGGACACTTTTGAGTCTTACCTTTCTGTATATAAAAGGAGGCTAAAAGATACGTTGAATTATTATCACTTAAAATGTTGTAATAATCAATAAATAACAACCATTAAAAACTATCTCTAGTGTATCACCGGCAGGTATGCCTGAACTTCATATTGAAATGGGAACCCCAGGTGGGAGAGATGGGTCAGTGGGTAAAAGCGCTTTTTACACTGTGGTTCAATGGCCTTATTTTAGTCACCAGAACTCATCCCAAAAGTCAAATTTAGTGAGACATGCTCCCAGCATCCCTATAGCAAGATGGGAGGCATAGATGGGAGGGTGGCTTGAAGCTTACTGGCCAGCTATCCTGAAATTCATCATGGTGGCAGCAACTAGACAAACGGACTCTAACTTCGCATGTGTGCTGTGGTACACGTGTGCCTACACTTACACACAGACATGCAAGCACACACAACAGTATAAAGAATAAGTGGGAATGGATGTGCGTTGGCTTGTCTTTTACTGCCCTCGTCTTCCCTCCCTGCTAGAGGAAACAGTCAGTCTGTTCCTTTAAAAAAATCAGTATCCAGGCACTTGTTCTCTATGCAACCCTCCCAAACAAAGCCTCTGCCTCCTCTGTCATTTACAGTTGCCAGTGCAGTGTATGGACCACTCTCTCTCTATATATATATCCTTTGTGACTCACTTCGCTGATAGGCCCTTCTTCTTGACAGGCTCTCTGGGGCCTCCCGGTAGATTCTTAGCAAATTGTATGGTACTAATGGGTGTTGAATTACGCAACTCCTGGCATTTGAAAGTCAGATATCGTATGTTCCCCTTCCCTGTCTCTGAGAGCACCTGATACTACCTTATCGTATCCAGAGTTCCAGCCACTGGACTCACTTTCTGCCCTTCGTTGCAAGCACATCCCCAGGTGCGCCTCTCCTCGGCGACTGTGAGTACCTTGAAAGCTGAGCATGGTCTCACGGTGACTGCCTCTTAACTACAGGGCTTGGTACAAACAGAGTTTAGGGATTCTGATCAGCAAGCAAAGACATAAGCCATGACCAGATTAGTTAGCACACATGGAACACCTTGGCTCTTCTCCAAGCATTATGCTAATTAATGATTTCACAGCTACCGAGATATGTATTTTGTTTGCATTATCTCTTTTGTAGGTAAGCACTGGTTAGAGACGGTGAGGTCTAAGTCGCGGAGGAACTATCAAGACAGGTCAGGAGTGTCAGTGCGGAGAGAAAAGTTTTGCTGTTGGGCCCCTTTAGCTTTCCTAAGACACGTAAATGTAGACACGTTTTCTTCTGCCTTTGTATAATGCCCACATTGTCTTGGGGGACAGAAGGGGAAAGAGCTTTGCCAGCTTTAAACCATGCTGGGAAGGGCATGCTTTTAATAAGCTTCTTCCTGGAGACCATCTGAAATAAAATCTCCCGGATGCTGAGATTTTTCCCAGAATGGTATACTGAGAAAGTGATTGGGCTTCTTCTGCAATAACATTCAAAACCAACAATTAATTTTTCTCTGAACAGATTCAAACCACAATGTTTATAAATGGCATCAGAAGAAGCCATGCTGGCTATAGGCGTGAATATTTTCCTCCACAAGGAAGGAAACTTGCTTGCATCCTAGCTCTACTGAGATAGCCCAAGGCTGATGGGAATGCAGCCCCTGAGACCACTCGTCCCCAGCATTGCCTGTCCCTGGGGAATGCTGTCTTTTAAGGTGCCATGGGGATCAGTTGATGAGGCCAGCCTGAGGTCCTTGTGTCATGTCTGAAAGAGGAAACAACAAAATCTTCATGGGAAAATGATGCAAAAATGAAAATAGCCTAAGTATACAAGTATTATCTAGCACCCTGGGGAGAGGGTAAGTATAGCCTGAAAAGGCTGGGTTGTGTGTGTGAAGCAAGATAATGGGAAAAGGCAACAAAAACTGGATTATAAATTTAGTTCCGGCTGTGCGAAAGATATGTCTGCTTTTGCCCATTTCGCCCCAGATACATCCTCCGAAGTCCTTCCCAATGCTCAGATTCTGTGGTGCTGTTTTCAATTAAATCATTTTGTTGAAAATAAAATGGATTTTTAAAGCATAAAGCAAAAAATTGAATATATAATAACATTGTAATAGGGGACATTTTTTTGCCATTTGGTTGCAGGTCAGAAGCCTGGGGTTATTTAAGTAACTCTACCCCAATCACTTCCTAGTCTCTCCCCTCCATCCATACCTCCCAAAGAACAATCTGATGATGCTGGGGCCTCAGAAGAGATGCCTCTTAGATGCCGAAACCTTCTCTAACTTATCTCTCCGTACTACAAATCTCTCTCATGTGGTTCTCCCACCGGCCTAGGGAGAACTCAGCTTTCTTCCTGTTTTCAGTAGTTCCTGCACCTGCCTTGGAAATGCCACATCTTGTTACCTTGTCACCACCCTGTGTGTGTCTGTCTGTGTGTGTGTGTGAGCACGTGTGCATGCCCATGATCTCTCTCTCTCTGTCCCCCCTCTCTCTGCCTTACCTCCTTGAGACAGGATCTCTAGATGAGCCCAGAGCTTGTCATCTTTTGGTTGACATCTTTGCCTTCATGGTTAGGGGTGGGACTTTGTGTCCTCTTTCCATTCTCAGCCCAGCACACTTTTTGACACACTCACTGGGCCAACACTTGCCACAAACCTTGAGGATCCCAAAATGTATGACATAATCCCTTTCATGAAAGGGCTGGCGGCATCTGTGACCAGCAAGTCTGGTCAGTCCAAAAAAAGAAAAAAAATAGTGGCAGGGAGAAGGGGGAGGAGACTGAAGCCCCTGAAGCCCCAGTGATCCTCCTGTCTCCATCACACCTGTACCTAGAGCACCGGGGTTACAGACGTGGACGGCCACGCCTGGCTTTGCCGTGGATGACTGGGATACAAACTCAAGCTCTTGCACTTCCTCAGCAAGACCTCTTCTTACTGACTGAAGTTTTAGTCTTCATTCTGTGTTCTACATTGTCTTTTCTTATCTCTATGCAGAAATGTCCCTTCTGTCTCTCTTGATGTTTTCCTTCTCCTTTTAACTCTCCTGATGTTCTCCTCCTAATTCTCTCATTCTTGATGTTTTCCTTCTATAATTCTTTTTTATTTTTAATTTATTTTTAAAAACTATCTTTTCTCATTTTACATGCCAAATCCATTTCCTATTCCCTCCCTTCCTCCTGCTTCCTCCACCTTCCCCCTCATCCCAACCCCCACCCACTCCTCAGAGAGGGTAAGGCTTCCCATGGGGAGTCAACCAAGTCCTGCTTTGAGGCAGGACGAAGGCCCTCCCCACTCTATCTAAGCCGAGCAGGGTATTCCTCCAGAGAGAATGGGCTTCAAAAAGCCAGAACAAGCAGTAGGGATAAATCCTGATCTCACTGTCAGTGGCCCCACGGTCTGCCCCAGCCATGAAACTGTTGTCACCCACATTCAAAGAGCCTAGTTTGATCCTATGCTGGTTCCCTCACTGTCAGGCTGGAGTCGAAAGGCTTCCATTAGCTCAGGTAAACTGTTTCAGTGGGTATCTTCATCATGGTCTTGACCTCTTTGCTCATATTATTGCTCCTCCCTCTCTTCAAGTGGACTTTGGGAGTTCAGCCCAATGCTCTGCTGTGGATCTCTGCATCTGCTTTCATCAGTTGCTGGATGAAGTTTCTATGATGACATTTAAGATCTGACTACAGGGCAAGGCTGGTTCAGGCACCCTCTCCACTCTTGCTAGGGTCTTAGCTAGGGCCATCCTTGCAGATTCCTGGGAACTTCTTTAGTGCTAGGTTTTTTGCTAGCCCCATCATAATGGCTCCCTCAATCAAGATATCTCTCTCCTTGTTCTCTGCCTCTGTCCTTCCCCTGTTACTTCTGGGTCTCCTCCCCCTTCTCCCTGCCACTATTTTTTTTCTTTTTTTGGACTGACCAGACTTGCTGGTCGCAGATGCCGCCAGCCCTTTCATGAAAGGGATTATGTCATACATTTTGGGATCCTCAAGGTTTGTGGCAAGTGTTGGCCCAGTGAGTGTGTCAAAAAGTGTGCTGGGCTGAGAATGGAAAGAGGACACAGAGTCCCACCCCTAACCATGAAGCTATTTGTGACTGATACCTGCAGGGAAAGAGAAATCAGTTTACTCGGAGTGGCACAGGGTCTACCAACCACGCTCCCAGGGCAGGCTGTACGTTAACACAAACAGACTCTGTGTTTTTGTGCACCTTTTGTTTGTTTAGGGTTTTGTCTTTTGGCTTATATTTTTTTCTGTCTTAGAGAAAGAGAGAGAGAAAGAGAGAGATAACATGAAGATGGATGGGGTAAGAAGGTTAGAAGGGAAAGAATGTGATCAAAAAGAATAAATTATTATATTGAGTTCCCCCAAAAAGAAAAGAAATGGTGCTTGGCCAATGGTTCACCTTCAAGTCCTTTCCAAATCTGAGATGGCTAAATGGTTTTAATCTATCTGATGCTACCTATTCAGTTTACTAAAATGCTTAATAAACATAAGAATAAACTAATGCACGAAACTTGGGCTGTACATGGGAAGGGCACTACAAGAGGACAAAAGAGACTGCCTTGCTCTGCAAAGTACAGATTCCTTCTATAGATACAAAGAAGTAGAATAAATCTAGTTTTCTAAAAGGCAGTTCACTGTACACATTTCTTTAGTTTTGTACACTGTCTTCATGTGAATGGGACCAGATTTCTACTTGAGCCATTTCTAACCAAATAAAATAACTGAGTAATAATAAAACATGCTAAAATACCAGCTTAAAGATGCAAAAACAGGTGCGCCAATTCTAGTTAGGAATGTAATTATGCTACTACATTTTTTATACTCCACAATTATGTTTAGGAACTCACACAAATAGATCACTGACTTGAAAGAGATGCATAAATTTGTAGCAAAGCTTTATAGTCACAAAATAATTATCAAAGAATGCACAATTTAATGTTTATTCTACCTTTCTGTCATATTCCTGGACCCCCAACCAGTGTTATATAAGGAAAAAAGAAAAGTAAAACAAATAAAAAACTGAAATTAGAATCATTGATGTTATTAAGGATGGAGCAAATGATAATCTAGCAGCCATCAGCAAGAGGATAGCAAGGAAGCTACCTGGAAAGGTGTTGTGAGTGATTCACCCAAGAAGACCACTCAGACACAGGTTCAAGCTAATAGAAAGTCTTTCATGAGTTGGTCAGCAACTACACTAGATGTTTGGGACCCAAATCCGGTCCTAAGGTTTTTTTCAGGGTGAGCTTTTCAGCCCAAAAACTTCATCCTAGGTTGACACCTCAGCTAGTAAGTAAGGACAGTTAGCCAGAAGTGGAACTACAGAAGCCGGAAAGCAAGGTTGGTATATCTAAGGATTTTCCCAGATCTCTGGGCTTGGTGGACTAGGTCGTTGTTCTTACTGCCTTTGTGCTGGGTTCCAAGGCCTTAAATAGTATGTCTATCATGGTGTCAGTTGTGCTAAGGTCTAGAGGCCTACTAAGGTCTGGGGATCTGGTTTAAAGGAAACAGATTGCTAGAAAACTGTACTTATACTTTCATACCAGCAAAATTTGCTCCTGCATGGAAGAGCACAGAAACGGAATTTTTCCTGCTATTGGTAATAGAAACGCAAGTGTTTTTTAAAGTATTGCGGAAAGGCAAATGTGTGTGTAATGGCAATTCTACTCAGCTGTTGCAGAGTGGACCAGGAACACATCTGTAGATTCTGGGGGTGAAAAAAAAAAGAATGAACACAAACATACAAGACAAAGACAAATGAGATCTCTCTTATGTCTTAACCACATAGATGGAATCAAACTTCAATGCAGTCCACTCCACTTTGATGAGACTTTGGTTCAGTTCCCTAATTTTGATCTCTTTGATGAGTCTCCCATGAGAAAACTCTGAAAGTGTTCTTTTAAACAACAAACCTATTTTTAATGGTGGGGCCGCTCTTTGTAGTGAGTGTGCATGGGGCTGACA